>CM077505.1:34532315-34714773 GCA_039654745.1 Houttuynia cordata | reverse complement strand
TAGTACAATCGGTTAGGCTTCAATAAAACTTCCAGCAACCTTTTACTCTTCTTAACTAGTAAGTATTATTTTACTGATCTCTCAATTGATGATAGGCACATGGGCTAATAATGATGCTAGTAATCAGTACTTAATCGTATTACTTCCCTAGTGGTTCACTAGTTAACAAGAATGACATGAAAACAGGTGTTTAAGCAAAAATAATGTTTTGTCCAAAACTAAATAAAAAGGTTCACAAAATTCCCATGGTCAATATGTATGGAATCTGGACTGGATATTTTTACATCATATACTCCTATGAGTCTAGAATCCAACAAAACTAACAACATATTTTTTTGACTTATATAAAATTATTTATCCCGTTCTAGTACGAACTATTAGCACAAAAACAGTTTTAGCCAAGAGCATGTTTTTAATCTGAGATCAATCTAATGGTGGCTTAATCCTTAATTAATTACCTTACTTACATAGAACTAAGTTTGTGATGTTAGTGATTCCCAGAAGAATCATGTGGTAAAGTGTAACTTCATAGGGACACACCCCAAACATTGTCAGGAACTATAACTGCTTCTAGTTGGCAGTACTCAGTGGGTTTGCTAAGAAGGCCGGGTATCACTGATTAAATCTGTTTAATCTTTTCTTACTCAACTATGCACTTATGTGATTCTTAGAAGTTTTCATTATTACATATATGTTTTCTACAATTTAAATCCGACTGATGGAAGGAATTATGATTGACAAACTTGTGCTTTGACTAGATTTCCAAACAATTCGACAATATGAACCAAGATAACCTTTCCACATTTGATAATTGCTAATAAAAGAGACAACTTTAATGGAACAGCAAGGGTCGAATACTAAAATATCACAACAATCATGAGATTAGAAGGGATTACATCTCTTATGATTTTATTACGAACATAGTCCAAAGAATTCTAACAATCAATTGCTACAAATTGATATAAATTAACCATATTGAACAAACATTGATATCAAAGGATTATACACATGAATACCATTATCAAGATTAGCATAAGGACAACATTATTCATCATTCAATTGGAAAGGAAACTATGCATTCATAAAGGGAAAACCTATGAGATGCTAATTAAAACCATCCTACCTCAACAATGTCGATTCTTCTCGCGTTATAGACAAATCCAGCCACATACATGATCTCCTCATCACCAAACCAGGTCGCCCAGCAAGGAGAAAAGATGAGAGAGATGAGGGACAAGGAGAGAAGAGAGAGATAAAAGAAAGAGCATAAGAGAGAAGAGAGTCGAGGAGAGATGATAGAGAGAGAAAAAAAAAGAAAGAGCACAAATGAGAAGAGAGAATGGTCAGCCAATGCATTGGCCAGCCCAGCTCTTTCTTTATTTATGCCACCAGGGTTTCCTAGTTACAATTGGAAGTGTAATCTCCTCCTTCGATCTGAGTCAAACATAATCCCATCTGTCCAAATAAACATTTCTCCAAAGATGAACCTAGCACCCAACTGAATTGGCGCCCATTCCTATTCTGGTGTCCACCATAAAGTTCAGGTTAACCAACTTTCCTTCTTTAGTGTTTATCATAAATCAAATCAAAACAATCAAAAGCTTTCCAAATAAAAACCCTGGCACCCAAAAGTTTCCACTTATAATAGGAGTGTAACATTATTTCCTTGATTTAAGTCGATCTCATCCTTGATGAGCCAATCATGAGCTTTCCTAAAAGTAACTCTTAGCGCCCATCCCAATTGGTGCCCTAATCAAATAGTAACTCCCAACAATTATTATTCTTTTGAATTAATTTTCAAATCTAGTTATAAGTATTCTAGGGAACTGCATTATTCCCTTTCAAAATTCCTGGTGTCCTACCCTATTTGGACATCCCAATTAATTGCCAATTAAGATCTCAATTACTACTAACCAATTAGAGACTTTCCTTACTGAGAATCTCGAACGCCTAACTAGTTGGCGTCGCTGTCACAAAAAATACTAAAATTCCCTGATTATTCGTGTTTATTCGCGGTTTGCACCATCACCGGTTAATCTTCTTATCCGACTGAACCGGCGAATTTTCTATTATTTGCCGGTTAACCGGTTCCCCCTTTTCCTTCAGTGCCTTCTTCCTTCTGGTCTCTCCAGCTTCCTCCGCCATCCATGGATGCCGATCGCCCCCGATCCCGCTCGCCTGACGCCCAATCATACGCCGACCCATTTCCGGCCACTGAATGCCGATTCCGGCAAGCCGCCAGACGCTCGATTTAGTTCTTTCCCGCTTGAGATGTCGCCCCGCTTTCCCTGAATCTGATGGTGCTTCTTCTGAGCAGTCCATGCGCGTTTCCGGCATATCCGGATGATTACGACGCCGTCGTCGTCGCGGAGCGGAGAGATGGAGCCGACGGCAGGCGGGGAGGACGATGCAGATTCATTTCTCGCCGAGCATGAGAAGCATCACCATCTCCAGCAGCAATGGCAATGGATTCTTCAACTTGATGAAGATCAAGGTTGCCGCTCGCCACGTCTCCTACCGGACCCTCTTCCACACCGTCCTCATCCTCACCTTCTTGCTTCCCTTTGTCTTCATCCTCACCATCGTCATCACCCTCGAGGGAGTCAACAAGTGCTCCTCCATAGGCAACTACGCCTCTTCATATCGTTTCTGATTTTTCTTGTTTGACTTTGAACTCGGTGTGCAGCATCCTTACAATCCACTCATGTCTGTCACTGTCACAAAGTTCACTAGTTGGTCTCGCATAGAACCTTGTAAATGATTCATTTTCACTTGCCTTATTATCTCGTTTCTGTTGCAAATTGGTTGTATAATTTGATTTGGTATGGTTTTGCCTCATCTTTTTTTCCTTTGGCAAAAATAAGGGGGATTACCATGTGTGGAAGTTATCAGGTGCTCGTTCTTGTAGTTGAACTTTCTTAAAAAAAATTTGTTAGTAAAATGGTTGGTAGTCATTTTTTTATACAAGGTTGGTAGTGTGCCTTAGATTAATAATTCTCATGTTTTTGGAATATTTCTTGTCTATATATAATTTGTGGTTTTTTTTCTGCTTGTTCGTCAGAGCAACTGATCAGTCTTAAACTTGCTGATCTTGTGTATTAATTTTTCTGATCGGCATATCAATTGCAGCGTTTTCGAGAATAGTGTGCTCACCAGCCTCACTTGTATGGTTTCTTACTTGGCGGATTGATTGCTGTACATGAACTTGAATGTTGTTGCTATGAACTCAAAGTAATGACAATATCTTTGAGAATTGTAGTAAGTGAAAGTATTTGTAGGTGATATTTAAAGAGGTTGAAACTAGAAGAAGCCATTCATCTATTCATTGCAAGTAAAGTGGTATTGACATAGATTTGATTGTATTTTAGCTTGTCGAATTTTCAACGATTTTTTCCGATCTTATCCGAATTTTACCAAACCGAACTGAATCAATCCCTTGCCGAATAGCCCCCGAATTCGTACTTTGTGACACTGGTTGGCATCCAATTCAATTTTGAAACTGAACCACTTTCCTTGATTTGTGTTAATCCCACTCACCATTAACCAATTAGATACTTTTCTCAAATAGCGCCCAGTCAATTGGAAATTCACCAAACTTTCCTTAACTTAAAATGACCTCAAATCAATCACCCCAATAAGAATATTTCCAAATACAAAACTAGGTGTCCCCGTCCTTTTTGACATGCCATTTAACTTGCAACTTAACCATCTTTCTTATTTTAAATTGATCCCAAACAGTTGATCTAATCAAGTGTCAACCTAAAAACAAATCTCTGGCACCCAATCAAATTGTCTTCTCAACCGTACATCTAATCTTTATACTCCCTCCATTCCAAAGTACTATGTATATTTGAAAATATTATTATTTTAAAATACTGTGTAATTTTGAAATACTGTGTAATTTTGTCAAATCAGGTGACTTCCTCTGTCCAAAATTGGAGGAGACTTGGAATGATTGATTAGAACTTTGTTCATGGACAATTATACGAGTTGGATGGGATATAAAGGAGAAGAAATCACATGACTTCCTTGTGGGCTTCATGGTCCAATAAAAATGGGAATTTTCTCAAATGTACACAGTATTTTGGAACGGAGAGAGATATATCATCTTCTACTAGGAATGTATCTTCCCAAGATATTTGTATTAATTCATAATCTCTCACTTAACCCTAGCACCAGACCTAAGCTCGGTGCCAGTCATATAACACTCGAAAAATTGGTATGATTTACTAAACTACTATTTTAGGAAAGTGGCTTAAAGTAGAAAAGTTTGGTTGACTAGTTTATTTTGATATGAACTACATGTTGAATGACATTCTAGTCGTATGGCCGGGTTCCAGTAAGAGAACCTTTAGGGTGATCTGGTAAGTATCCACTTGCAAGTGGTGATGTTTGAGAGTAGATTTTGGAACTCCCTACATTTTCGATGTTCGGAGTTTTGATGAGTTAAATGAACTCCTTACACTTTTGATGTTCCGAGTTTTGGTTATTGATATACTTTTCCTACACTTGCGAGTTTTGGGAGTGTTGATGAATGATATTATTATTCAGGTAAAGAAAACCCTGCGTTCAGTTCTGATACTATTGACTATTTAATTATCTTTTATTGAATCTTCCTTCTTGCCATATATTGTACCTTCTTTAGATTTTTGCAACATACTGGGTATTTCTTCGGAATACTCATTCATCCTTTGATGCAGGCATGAAGAAAGAATAGATCTGTGAAAGTTGCAGTGAGGAAAAATTCGAAGACTGTTGTGGATTGATAAAGTTATCTTTTATGTTAGTTAAACAATGGTAGTATTATTGGTATGTTGGCCAAGGATATTTTAATAATTTTTTATATCAGTTATTTTGATGACTTTTATTATAAAACAACTGATTATGGATTTTTATTTTATATATATTAATGATGTTGATTTTAAGTTGAATGTATTGTGTTATTACACGTCTTTTCGAGATAGTGTAATTGACGGGTTGATTGAGTATTTGGTTGCGACCTGGATTTCTGGCTTCAAGTATGCTCTTTGAGGCACATCTTCCACACTCTCACGAGGCTAGGAATTTTGGGGTGCGACAAGGCACAGTCCCAGCGCTAGTGAGTCCTGGTTTAACATGGAAACCTGTCTAATTTTCTTATTAGGTTATAATCCAACTATAATCAAGAAAGATTAAGATATCTCATAATACTTTTATTCAATCAACGTTAGAAGGATTCTAATGTAAATTTACATTCCAATTCTAATTCTATTTTTATGAAATTTTTTGGGTCGTCACACAAAATTATCATTATAAAGGCCCAAAATCATTAAATATCTACCATGTACAATGTTCGGTATCTTTGTAGCAATTGCCCAATTTAACACTGACAGTAGGATCTCACTGTCATTTATAACAGGTTGAATTGAGTTTGAACAAGGTTCGGATGGGTCGAACCGGTAAAAACCAAGTTCTGGTTCACTCGTTTACTATTCATTCTTTACTGTTTATTATTCACTACTCATGGTTTACTATTCACTATTTACTGTTTAGTATTCCCTATTCACTGTTTATTATTCATTGTCCGGTTCACTGTTTATCGGGTCGTGAACCGGGTCCCGGTTCTGGATAGGGTCCTTACATGGCCCGTGTCGGACAACCATGTGTTCAGAGGGGACCCCCAGTGGGAAAGGGAATTTCCTTCCTTTCCTTTAAGGAAATAATCGATGTGACATTTTAACTTGAACAATAAACTCTAAAGAAAAAACAAAGAGAGTGCCAAACAGGCCTTAGGCACAACCGTTGGAGTTTAAAACCTTAATCTAAAACGTCTTTTCCTTCTTTCTTTATGAGAGGAGCCAAACAGGCCCTTAGTCTAGGGTCAGCCAAAGGCAACTGGAGTTTGAAAAAGTATTTGGATCTTATTAATTTTTACACTTCAACTATGTGTGCAAGTGCCAACCCGTCTCCTTCACTAACAAATATAATAAACTACAAATTGTCCATTGTTCCTACCAAATGCATCTGTCCAGTCCACCCTCTAGTAGATGAATTTAATAGTGGCGTCATCTCTGCATCAGTTATTGTCCATTTATATGTCTGCTTAATTTACTCCAAAAACAAGTCTTATGTAGCTACGAAATTCATCCTACCAATTTTATATTATTGCATTCATCTCTCCCTCGATTATTCCGCTTTTCTTTTTCATATAACTATTGAACTACTAACTTTCTCGCTCAAACCATATCTCCAAAGGGGAGCCAGGAATTACATGTTTTACATTTCTGGACAAGGAACCTTCCCTGCATTTTCTTCATCCACCTACTCTTGTTCTAGTCTTCCTTCACCAGCACAAGAGCTTTCTTTAATTTCTACTCTTCTTGTTTATTTCAAAATGCCGGCAATTATGGAAGGAAATGGCCCTGTATATATGAAGCCATTTCACTTTCATCTCTATCAATAATTTCGCCACGGCTAGGCTAGACAAAGGAATAAAGATATATACTTGCTTTTCATACTGAGGTGGTGGGCTTCTCAAAAGGCAAGTAGTAGCTCAAGCCAAGGAAAGTAGTTGGATAGAAAGCCCTTCAAATCTTTTTATAAAGCTACTTCTTTCTTCTTCTCGCCTGCTTGCTGTTATAACAAATTTAAACCCACCTATTTAGCTCTAGCATACTTTCATGAGAACTCATGTTCACATGCAACTTACAACTTTTTATATTTTCAGATAGCTCAACTTGCAACCTTATTGGGGGCATCTACTCTATTTATTAAAACATAACCACATTATTTTCTTTTCTTGGTCAGGAGTAATTAACTTTAATTTCAGTGCCTTACCAGATAAGCAATATTATCTAACTCCCTATCAAACCGCTTTAATAGTTATACTTCCTTCCGCCAAATCTTTATCATGACCGCCTGTACATGATTAATTTAGGTGTGTCAAAGCTTTTTCATGAGCAATTCTTTATTAAAGTTAATTGTCACTTTTAAATTTAAACCACCGTAACAGGTGAGACAGATTCTCCCACTCTTGATTGTCAAGTTATATATAGGCCTTATCCTAACTGATAAAAAATTCCTGCCCCCGCCAATTGCCTAGCATACATCGGACGGATAAGTCAAGCAACATATTTTCTTTTTGCTATAACAAACAACGTATTTACCCTTTGTTATTGTAATCAAATTGAAGTTGGCTGACGGATTTCTTATATAGACGGCTACTCCAAGCGAAGCTACATCTCTGCATCAGCTCCTTCCTTTTCTCTTCGTGTTCTAAGCCAGTGGTTGTTGCACCGTCCCAATGAGAATAACGTTTGCTTTTGCACAACGAACCACTCTGGAGGTCAAGAGGGTGCAGCACGATCCCATGGAGTGAAGCTTTGAAACTCTGCTCGCTGTGGTTTAGGCAAGCCACCACCTAATTACACTGAATCACGAGGTCAATTCTAAACTAGCTATCTACATGCAAATTCCCTGTATAGGACTAGACGGGGATGTCCATTGTGCAGCGTTTGAGTTGTGTCCTTTCCTTCCATGGCTGTGTCCGGCTGAAAGTCTTTATCTATGAAAATCGGACACGGAGCAGCCCAAGGGCCTTGGGCAACCATTTGTCAGATGTCCAGTTATCTTGTAGGGTCGGGGGGCAACGTTTTCTTAGGTGGGATTTGATTTTGTTCTACATCCTTGCCCACTAAGCCGACACGGGTTTACTTATGGTTGTGGAATTATATTGGGTTTTTGTAACTAGCTATTGCTTTTGGTGCTTCACATATTTTGAATCTTGTATTTAGGTGTTGTAGAACACTTGGGCTGTGGTTTTAACTCTCAGGAAATTTAGGTCGATGACAATTTTACTTGTTTTTGTGGGAGTAACTTGTATGGTATTTTGGACAAGAGGCCATGTCCCTGGACTATGACAGTGTCCGCACGTTAAAACAAAGCGCCGACGGACAAATTGTTCGTAGACACAGACGTGCACAAGACTTGTCCATCTGCTATGAGTAGTGCTATTCCACCCGCTTCTTTATCACGGCCAACATCACGTTCTAGTGTGGTGGAAGGAAATGAAATAGGGGGCCCACAGTATTTTCATGTAGCCGTGAGAATAAAGCAGGAGAAAAAGCATTTTTTAGCTACTATTTGGCTAATGACTATCTGTTTGATTAGAAGGAAAGGAAAAGAAAAAGTGAAAAAAATCAAAGTCTTATCTTTTTTGAGCATTTGGATGGATAGAAAAATTTGATGGCTAAAAACTATTTTTCTCTCTCTTGTGGGGACCACACAAAAATTCCAGTTATATATTTTTCTTTCTCAAATATAGATAGAAAGAAAATGAGAGAAAAGTCCAAATCTCCCTCGTTTCTTTTTTTTTTTTCTTATTTGACTTTTTTCTTTTTCTCTTTATCAAAATTGGTTACATAAAAAAGAAAAAAAGTCAAATGAGAAAAAGAAGAAAATAAAAGAAAAAGAAACGAGGGGGAGTTGGACTTTTCTCTCATTTTCTTTCTATTTGAGAAAGAAAAAGGTATAACAAAAAATTTTGTGTGGTCTCCACGAGAGAGAAAACTAATTTCCAACCATCAAACTTTTCTGTTCATCCAAACACTTAAAAAAGAAAAGACTTTGACTTCTCTCACTTTTTCGTTTCTTTTCTTGCTAACTAAACACACCCTAACTAAGTGTATCTTTACTCAGAAGAGTAAATATCATGCTGATATGATATTGCCTATAGGCAATGATCACTTTGTTTCCAATCAATCGTGTCTAGCCTCACCGGGCACTGTGACCAAATCTCGTCACCATAGTACATGGGGTAATGTAACTCATGGATATTATTATTAGCATATTAGCACCCTACGTACTATGGTCATGTCGTTTGGTCATGGACCCCGAAATTATTTATCTCTTCAATCTACCAATTTCACCGATTTGAATCCCAACAACGAGAAAAGTCTTAAAATTTTTGCTGATTAGCTTTTATTTAAAGGATTTTGGCTAAATTTCAAGTATTGATAAATACAAAGCCAAAACTATTTATCCTTTTTTTCTCTCTTGCAAAATTCATGTGGTGATTGAAAATTGTATTATACCTTTGACATAATTGTGAGGATCCTTTTTTATGTAGACTGTAATTTACATAAGAATCTATCGTAGGATAAAGGAGAGAAAAAAATAGGATTAAGATTAAGAAATACTAACATTAAATAAATAAACTAGTAAATAAACTTCATTGATGTCTTTGGTTAATAGATTAGGGAATACCCCTTTATATATTTATAGACTATAAACCATAATCTTAATTAACATAGGATAGACTCTAAACTATAGTCCTAATTGATATAGTAGTCTAATCCTACGAATACAACAATTAAAGAAACTAATCCTAACCTAACTAAAATAAGGTCATAATATTTTACCAACGCGTCCGCGTCACCGGGACCTTGAGTTACTTTTGTCTGTTTGTATTGAAGGTGAGAATGTACGGACATTTGAGAAAACTTTGAACCAAGACTGGGCAACACAAGACCCGCCGCAATTTTTTTATTTTTTTCTAACGCTGGTGAAGCAACCCGAGAGTAGAAAATAGGCTTAAACCGGCTAGTTTGAACCAAGCCGACCCGGTCCACTGTGGACCAAACCAATAGAAAACCCTACCCTTGGTAAGGCATATTCCCCGACCCAGATGGGTGTCGATGAGGGAAAAGGCAGTGTGGCAACGAGCGGCAGCGAAAGGCGGAGGAGACGATGCGATGGTGGCGCGAACGACTGCGGCAGACGAGTGCAGGTTCCATGCGGCGGCAGTGAAGGGAGGTGAAGCGCGCCGTCGGAGACAAGCTGGGCGTCCGAAAGGTGGGGGCTTTGGGTGGCGATGGCGGCAGATCTGGTCGGATGGAGGGCGGATGAGTCGAAAAGGCGCCTCCTTGGCGATCTTGGCAACGTTGGTGATGCGGCGGCGGAGCTAGTGGTGTGAACAGAGGCACAGACGGCGACTGTTGCGGCGATCGGGGCTGAAATAGGGTGCAGAAGTGCGCCGGCGGACAACAATATGGTAACTTTGGTGGTGGGTCAGGTGGTGGCGGATTCAACGGAAAAGGCAAAGGAGGCGATACTGACAGCTGGTGCGGCGGTGGCCATATAAGCTCCCCAGAAGGCGGGTCGTTGACGGCCAGGCCGGCGACGATTTGATCGTCAGTGTGCATAGGAGGTTGCGGCGGCACAACTGAGAGAGTAAAAGCGACGCCTTTGTCGCATGGTTGATGCCGATCGAGGGAGGCACAATCGCAGCTGACGGCGGAAGAGATAAGTCACCGACATCAGGGGTCAGGACGGCCGCATCCATGGGCTCTGACAGATCTGGCGGAGAAGGCGCCGACAAGGAGGCGGCTGACACGACGCCGGTGGTTGGGAGAATGGACTCGGCGTGGATTGGCGGCGCCACGGGGCTGAGTTCGTCACGAAGGTTCCAGACGGCGCGATGCCCCACCAAGGCGACATGCCGGATGATGGCAATTGCGTGCCGACGGGGAAATATGGTGGCGAAAACAGGGTCGGGAAGGTGCCAAAGCTCGGAGGAGTCTCTGACATATATTGGCGATGCAAGGAAAGTAGGAGCTTGGCAAAGCGACGATTGCCACGATGGTTCTCCTGACAGTAGGACTCTGCAAACTCCGTGATCGAAGTTTTCGAATGGGTAAGTGCTCGCTCTAATTTCGCCTCCAAATGTGTTGTTGGGGTAGTCCCCTGAGTGAGGGTGGGTTGGGTGGGAGCCAAGGGTCGACTGCTCTGATACCAATGATATAGAAGACTGTAATCTGCATCCATCGTAGGAGAAAGGAGAAAAAAAGTAGGATTAGGGCTAAGAAAGACTAACATTAAACTAATAAGGTAAATAAACTTCATTGATATCTTTGGTTAATGGATCAGAGAAGACCCCTTTACATATTTATAGACTCTAAACCATAATCTTAATTGACATAAGCTAGACTCTAAGTTATAGTCTTAATTGTCATAGGAGTCTAGTTCAAAAAAATATAACCAATTAAGGAAATTAATCCTAACCTAACTAGAATAAGTCATAACACTTTTATTATGGTGTCACAACCATGATTAACGTTAGTCATTTTTGGCATGACTTAAACAACATTAGTTGTAATGTTGGCGAACCAATATTAATTTTAAGCAATTAGGAATACACACGTGCGAGCAGGCAGAGGCAGGGAGCTTTGGTATTTGGCCGTTGGAGCCTTTGGAGCATCAATAGATGATGGATGGGCAGAGGGTGGTGGAGCGGGGGGCTGATTCCAACTCTTGGAATTTTCCCACGTGGACTCTATCCATTTTTAGGGCCTGTTTGGCTCCCCCGTAAGAAAGGGACTTTCCATCCTTTAATGGGACGAAAAGAATGGGATGTGACAGTTTAGCTCACTTTTATCTTTTCCTTTAAACCTTAAAGGAAAAGATAAAAGTATGCCAAACAGGCCCTTAGAAGGAATTCAGACAATGTTCTTCATGATAGGTTCATCATAATATAAAAATAAACATTATGAAAGCAGAATGTATTTTTGATGGGAAAATGTTAAATGAGATTGCTCTCATTTGGCTTATAAGAGGCTAATTTCATTCGTAGCCATTGGATCTTGATTTGACGGCTACAAGGAACTTACTTATCCACTAATTTAAAATATTCACCTACCTACTGATTTGATACCCACCTTCGGATTGGAATCCAACGACCCAAAAAATTGGCCTCATGCTCTACGTGAACTATCTTATATAAACCGTCCTATTTTTTACTGGCTATAAAGCATTCATGGTTAGTAAACTGCACTAATTGCATGAGGTCCCATCTGATATTGCAACTTAGAAGTGTATCGCATGCAGGATATGGGTTGTTTAACATTAATTCCATAAAACTAATTCAGCCTTAATTCAGCAAAAATTAAATTAGTTAATAATCTAGTGTAAAATATTAAAATTGAATTTTTAGTTTCCTTGCGTCAGATTTGGAAGGGATTTGAATTTCAAAAATACTTGTCTGCCAAAGACCCTAATTGATGGCTTACCTGCTTCAATTAACCGTAATAAGATTTTTTTAACCTACCCAATTAAACCATCTTAATTAGCTGTAATTAGGTCTAGGATCTACCCATTTTGCCCTTATAACCGAAGGGTCACGTAGAAAAAAAAAAGCGCACACTAACTGACTTAGGGGCACAAACTGTCTAATGATTTTGTGCTTTGTATGCCCACACGATTTTCAGAAATCCACAAGCGCATAGACTCATTTAGGGGTAACCTCTCAAGATTAATTAAGGGTAAAATTGGCATAGCAAAAAATAGTCGTCATAAGTTCCTTTTTTCGTACAGAAAGATATTTATTCATAATTTTATAACGAAATCGCCACTTGTTGGAGTAACTTTCTCATGATTGGAATCAAAGTTTCACTTGCTGACTCTTTCCTTTACCTACAACTAACAGGTAATACATCTTGCGTTGTTTCTTTCCTTTTCCTTGAGTAAGGAGGAGCTTCAGAAGCAACATGGCGTTGCGTCTCTTTGTACCTGTAGTAACTAAGTTGATTGAGCTGATTGATCAAGAAGTTCGTTTCCTTCATGGAGTGACGAATGATGTGCAATTGCTCCGTGATGAGCTCTTAACAATCAAAGCACTCCTCGAAGAAGATGATCCGAAGCATAAAGACGAAAAAGTGGAGAAACAATGGTTCAGTCAGATTATGGATGCAGCGTATAAAGCAGAGGATGTGATAGAGATATATATTTTTGAGGTTGCGCTACAAGAACAAAGAATACGAGGGTTTAGAGGTGCTGTCAAAAGTTGGATTTTATGCACCAAACAACTGCCAACATTGCATGCAGTTGGGTCGGAAATTCAAGGTATCAGGCAAAGGCTCAACCAAATTTCAGTTAATAGAGAAAGATACAGACTTCAACACATCAACAAAAGTGAAGCCGCTTCCTCAAACCAAAGTGCATTGTATGCCAAAAGGAGAGAATCGTCCATGGAAGATGAAAGAGATCCTGTGGGCATGGAATCTGAAGCTCAATTATTGATGGGGCAGCTCTTTACAGGTGATGCAAACAACTCTATTGTTTCCTTAATAGGTACGGCCGGAATAGGTAAGACAACCCTCGCTAGGAGAATCTACAATGATCATTCAGTGAGGGAGCATTTTCCTTGTCGCTCATGGGTTACTGTCTCTAAATCATTTATTCCGAGAGAACTCTTTTTGAATATTATGGAAGATGTCAGTGATAAAAATAAAGAAGACGAAGAAAGGATGAAAAGAATAAGGGCGATGGATGAACAAGAGTTGAGGGCAGAACTCTCTAAATATCTTAGTAGCAGGAGATACTTGGTTGTACTTGATGATGTATGGAACATAGAAGATTGGGATCTGTTGAAACAAGCATTTCCACTAGTAGAAAATGAAAGCAAAGTAATGCTTACCTCTCGATCTAAAGAAGTAGGTATGCATGCAAATAATCGAATCCCTCCTTGTGAAATGCGGTTCCTCAATGAAAAAGAGGCATGGGATCTGTTTTGCAAGAAGGTATTCATGGAAGATGAAGTGTCTGGTTGTCCTTCAGATTTGGAGGAGGTGGGGAAGACAATTGTGGGGAAATGTGGTGGCTTACCTTTGGCAGTGGTTGTGTTAGGAGGAATTTTGAGGAGAAGAGAGAAGTTGTTTAGTGAATGGCAAGCTCTTTTGAAAAGCATGAAATGGGAGCTCTTTGAAGGTGAAACTCAAATAAGAGAAATATTAGCGTTGAGCTACAGTGATCTTCCTTCCTACTTAAAGCCATGCTTTCTCTATTTAAGTGTTTTTCCAGAGGATTTTGAGATTACTGCAAGTAAATTGATATTGCTATGGGTAGCGGAGGGGTTCATAGAAAAAAGAGGAGAAGCAACAAAAGAAGAAACTGGAGAGGAATACTTGAAGGAGCTTATTCGTAGAAGCTTGATTCAGATTAAGAGATTTAAGTCTGATGGCAGGGTTAAATCATGCCACATCCATGACGTATTGCGTGATTTTTGCATCTTCGAAGCTCAAGAAGTCAACTTTGCCCATGTTTTGCAGGGGCTTGATGAAGTCGATGCAGTGAGAGGTATGTCAGTACGAAGGCAGTCTATAATTAAAAATGCATCTATCAATAAATATGTTCATCTAGCCGGTACATCAGAAGGTCTACGTGCTTTCTTCACTTTCGCGGATCATTATGATTTACCAAAGATGGAGTGCAAACAGTTATTTAGAGGGTTTAGGTTGCTTAGGGTGATTGATCTAGTGGGTGTAGGCATCAATCGGTTACCAAAGGAAATTGGGCGCTTAATCCATCTAAGGTACTTGGGATTGAAAGACAAAAAGATAACAGTTTTTCCATCATCTATGAGACGTCTTAGCAATTTGGAAACCTTATGTGTTGATCTACATCCCAGATCTCGCATACCCGACTTCGTCTTGAAGTTGCCTCGACTTAGACATTTGCTGACGAACGCCAGCATCGGTCTTCAAGGACTCCCTCAATTGAATGGCCTCCAGACTCTAAGAGCAAGAGTTGCAGACCATGGGTTGGATGGAAGTTTTGGCAATCTGATTCATCTGAAAAAACTTAAAATTGATTATTATAAAATTGACTCACGTCAAGTGGAGCTCCTTTCTAATTCAATTGCCAAAATGGAGTATCTCCGGTCATTGAGGCTGTGCCTGTGGTCGATTGGGCAGGCGCCACTTAACCTCTCGTCGATGCATCTTGCGGGGAAGAAATTCCTCTCGACATTGGTTTTGTGGGGGGAGTTGGATGAAGGGCGACTTGATCGTCATGATGTCCCTCCACAACTCACAAGGCTAAGATTGCGAAACTCTGAATTAACTACCGACTCATTTGAAGTTCTACAACAACTGCCCAACCTTCGGGCACTGGAATTGCAATATGCCTACATGGGTAGTAGACTTGTCTGCTCTGCTGGTGGTTTCCCAAGACTTGAGTTCTTAGCACTTCAATGGCTACCTGAATTAGAAGGATGGGAAGTGGAAGAAGGGGCTTTTCCAAGGTTGACCCACATCCGAATTAGGGATTGTCAGAAGCTTCGCATGCTTCCAGAAGGGTTCCGTCACATTACAACCCTCAACATATTAGAGCTGATACTTATGAAGAGGGAATTTAATGCACGGGTGAAAGCAGAGGGAGAGGATTACTACAAGATCCAGCATGTTGCATCTCTATTCGTCCATTAGAAGGTAAAAAACTATATCTTTTACTGATCTCATTTAGTGTAGCAGATGTGCTTTGGTTAATAATATAATGAATCCTTCTTCGTCTCTCTTGCACACAAGCTGCTTGATGAAATCACCCAGAGGTTGAGGGTGCAGAACGATCCTAAGGAGTTAGGTACGATAATCTGCGCGATGGTTTTTTGGCACACCACGATCCTATCGGGTTACCAGGCCGAATCGCCAGGTTAGGTTAACTCCAATCCACCTACTGTAATTTCACTTGTTTTAGTTATATATTAGTGTTGATTCCAAAACTATCTTGTCTTAATTAGACTAAGCATAAGTTAGTTTTTGTATAAACTTCTGATGTTGCTGTGCATTCTCGTGAACGTACTGATTATTTCTTTGAAAAAAGACAACTAACTTAATCTCCACAGTTACATCCTTGAAAGGTCTTGATTCTGTCTTTACGGAGAAATTGTTTTTGCAATTAAATGTGGGAATGTTCACATCTATTTAGTGAAGCCTGTTGTCAAATTGAGCAATTCATTAGGAGACTAATATCCTTGCACTCCGCTTTACATGCAGAGATATGGAGATAGATCATTTTGCAAAAGCTATTTTGATAACCATCTACCTTTATAACTAGTACAACCAGACTGAGCCATCATCTCTTGGCATGTTCTCAGATTACCACATCGCATGTTAGTTGTCTTTGGAGAGAACGTCTTTTTTTTCTTTTTTAAGTTTCCCCTTCCTTGCTTTCTCTGACTTTCTTATTCTTTTCTTCCATCTTTCTCAATTGGAATAATTATGATTGGGTGCAAATTTTTTGAAAGTAAATAAACTTGTCTGGTGATGGAAGTATAAGAAATGAGGTTTTGCTTTCATTTAAGCAAGTTTTTTTGGTAGCTACTTAACTTATAGGTAAGAATTGCACTAAGGCTAAGGCTAAGTTTTGTCTTAGATACAAACAGCAAATCCAAACTTACCCTGATTTTCGCATCTAACTTGCGAGACCATAAGTTGATCTTCCCTGCATAATCCTGACTTTCCCTGGTCTTTTGTACTCATTAGAGCTAAATTTCATAGTTACTACAATTCGAAAAGGATGACTTGTGAATGTCTAGTTGTAAAGTTAAGAGAAAAGTAAGCACATAAAACAGTATAATTTTGTAGTTAGTAAACATTAAGTTACTATAATAAGGTCAACATGAAATTCTGGGTTGTGAGAAAAACGAAGACATGAAATTCTGAAATATTACATGTCCTGTTTCTTAGAAGTCCCACATGCATTTGTGTCAATTGCGACCGACTTCGATATTGTCAACAATATAACACCAAAATACTGCAAATTATTTTGTTACTTGACTGTTAGAATGCTAACTGTGAAGGCAATTAATCTCAGATTGTCATTAAGTGAAAGTGGACCAAGTATATATCCCAATTAGACATCTAGTTGTGGGGTTTGGATTGGTGGCTTTGAGCATCCACCCCCCTAAAATTATTTTGCTTCCCCCTCGAAGCTGTCAAATATGTTTTACATTTTTTTTAAAAAAAAAATTGTGTTTGAGAAAAGATAAAAATTCTAAAATTGTAGTAATTGTTTTAGTTGCCTCAAATATCTGGTTTAGAATCTTATAACATGCTCTGTTATTATGTTAAGATTGTTAGTTAATGTCAGAAAGATTACTTTTGTCTTCATTTATGTTTGACATTAGTTTTCTACTCTCAAAAAATTTGTAGATAGTATTTTATCTCACTTGTTGAGTCTGATGAGGGTGTTGCGATAGCATTGAATCTCCATGGTTATATAAATGTGGCGTCAGGTTGTTTTCTTTTTATGCATTACGACTCCTGAAATGATTCCATGCAAGTTTGGGTTCTGTCTTTGTGTTGTAAGTAGGAGTTGTAAAAATAGAAGGTTATGGTTGTAATGTGAAGTGTTGCTGATGAACAATAAAAGGCAAAATCTGTTGTTAACTGATTACAAAACAGAGAACTCAATAGTGTTTTATAGGTGTTAGTATATTGCACAGTGTTTAAACTAGTACAGACATGTTATTGTTTCAGCTTTCCTTTGGTGGAGGAGCGGCAGACATGGATTTAGTGTGGAATGCAGAATGACGGTGGGAAATGGTGTTGAGACCCAAATGAAATAGGTGGTAGAGCATTTAATGCTTTTGTAATCTGATTCTTTCATGGTATCACTAGCTGACCTGATGCGTGACATTGTCCTTTGTCTTTGTTATTTAAGTGGTAGCTTTAAGTGGAAATGAATAAGGAATTTGAGCTTTCTGTCACACATTAAATTTCTGTAATTTGTCTATGACCTTATTTATTGTTGAAGCCTCGACCACTCGTTTCTTTTCACGTTTTATGCCAAAGCCTGCATTATTTAACATGGTTGTCATGGAGTCGTACATTATTGATCTGGATAAGCAAATATTGGCTTGGGCATGTATTTTAGTCAAAGTTATTTGTCATGTTATAGTCTATAATATTGCATGTGGTTGTAGGAAATTGATGTAGAAACACAGTACAAATTTTGAAAACACTTTTACACTCTAAAGCAGGGATAAACTGCAAGGGAATCATCCATCTTTCCCGAAGGGAGAATACGTTCACTGCATATTTCTTTTCTGATTTGAAAGTTCTCACTGCATACTTTGATAAAGAACAATATCTCACTTCATGTGATTCAACTCACCATTTGCACTTCATTATCTCGACAATCCATGCACTTTGAGGAACACCAAACCTAGGCCATGTAGTTGCACCACCCTGCATTGACATGGAGTGCTCCACAACTCCAAGGTGAAACGATAAAACCTTTGTTCACTTTTGATATTTTTGAGTTCTTACCATGGTGTTAGGCATATTCAAGGTGGACTGAGGACTGATAAAAATATAAAACTATCTTAAAAGATATTTAGGAGCCTGTTGCTCGGGTGATGATAATCAAAATTTCATACAAATATGAAAATGGTTCAGGTTAGGTTTTGAAATATGCTTCCCATGGATCTGAAATCATAAGGATGAAAAGTGACTTTATATTAGGGATTATCAAAATTGGAATCCCCATCTTCCATTGGCTGATACCAAGGCCCAACTGGGCATTGTTGGATCTCCATACCTGGAAATTTGTTGACCCTCATCTCTTCCCCTCACCCTAATGAACTTATAAAATTCTCTATTACTTTCTATTGTTCTCAAACTATGTGCATGATTGGCAACCGCTTTTGCTTTTGTAAAAGTGGTTTTTGCACAAAATCGTTTTTGTTATAGGAAAGCTAAAATGTGACCCGTATACTAACTCCCACCCCTAAAATGATTTTGTTAAAATCCAACCCCTAAAATTTTTTTGGATGGTGCAGATTTTGGATAAAGAATAAATGTCTTATGTGATAATTTTACCTTTAATGAGGGATAGAATGAATAAATCTTCACTATCCATTTAATGAGTGAGGGGCAAGTGAAGTCATTTCTACATTATTCCTCTACACAAAAGTCATTTTTTATAAAAGTTTGCTTTTGGACCAAGTTCGAAGAAAAAAATCACTTTTGTTATAGTAAAATAGATTTTGTATAACATTTGCATCCCAAACATGATTTTGCGCTAAAGTGACTTTTGGAACCCAAAAGCGGCCTCCATTCATTTCATTCAATCACCAGATGATGGATGAAAATTTGTTCTTCTGCTCTTCAGATATAGCCTTGTAACTTTGGTACCGTTTGGCAAGCGCTTTTGCTTTTTCAAAAAACGGCTTTTTAACAAAATCGTTTTTGTTAGCGAAAAGCTAAATCGTGACCCGTATGGTAACACCCACTCCGAAATCGCTTTTGTCAAAAGCCACCCCTAAAGCTTTTTTAAATGGGGCAGATGTTAGAAAAAAATGGCTCATGTGACGATTTTACCCTTAATAAGATAAAAAATGATTGAATCTTGACATCAATATGTAATCCAAAGGAACATATTTTAGTCATTCATCAACTGTCTATTAGAAAATCTACGACTCAAATTTTATAAGCTAGAATCTTGACTTCAATATTTACAATTTTTTTAGAATGTCTATGAAACTGCTTCTTATATCATTTTTTGTATAAGCAAATTGTTAAGGACACAACTATTAGACATGCCTTAAAACCTTTCAATGAAGCAGGTCTGAAGAGTGATCTCGGTGATTTTGGCAAAATCAGGTATGAGAGTTGAGTCTTGTTGCTAGCAAGTTCAGCCAGCTTTGGATGAGTATGTTTAGGAATTGTAGGTGGAAGACCCTGAAAATCATGTATGGCATAGAATGCTTCTCACAAAAAGTTTTCTTTTAAAAGTTTCACACAAAGTTTTTTAATAAGAAAAAAAATCAATTTAGTCTCAGTTCCAATATGATGAATTTTGGCATGGCTAGTCCCTCAATTTGATCTAGATAACAATATGAGAAGGTAATGTTGCTGCATCTTAGCATTCACATAATCTATTTTTGTGAAAAAAATCGACTGATTACAAAAATGTGGTGCTCATTTTGCCTCCTGAATCAAGATCAATCAAACTAAATACAAGTTAGGTACTTGTCTAACTAATAACAGATCAGGGGTTCAACTTCCAGACTCCACCATGAAAACATGGAATGCCATGAACTTGTCAATAAGAACTCGAATGCAAGATGTGGAACTCTCTCTTTGGTATACTGTTCAATTTTGTGCAATGAATAAAAGAAAAATTGCATCCCACAAAAAAGGCTTTATTAGAATAGCTCATCCCTAGATGTCAATTGATTTTTATGTTTTTGTGGAGGCCATCATGGCCAAAGACAACTACAGAACAGAAGCATAACACAAATACGGACGTTACAACCAATTGGAGAGCCATTCAAACCACTTAGAACAGCTCGCCTGCCTAGCCAGCTTGTGGGTGATGCAGTTGTCCTCACGATAGACGTCTTAAAAGAAGATCGAGGAGAATCAACAGATGATGATAACCACTTCTAAGCAACAAATCATGCAATGAGAAACTCTGCTTCCATGAGTTGAACTTATCCGCGACCTGGGAACTATCAGCCCAACTCCTCCACCTATTTGACTGCATGCACAAGAGCAAAATAGTTTACCTCAACAACCTTCGAAACACCAGGTTCCAAAGAGTTAAAACAATGCTAATTAAAATATAAATCAGTAAACTGAAGCTTAAATTCTCACATTAAAATATAAATCAAGTAAACTGAAGTTTAAAATTCTAACTTAACTCGTTTGCAAAGCTCAGCGAACTGTCCAATTAATACTTCTTAACAACCTTATTTGTTTAATTAATTAATTACTATGAACACATAACATTTTAATACTTTTGTTAAAAGCATAAACTTAAATTCTTTGGGAACATAAACTAATATCAGGTTAATTGGTAGCAAGTGCCACAAAAGAGGCCTCAACATGAGTTCGACTTGACCTTGAGTGTCAAAATTGTAGTTTATAGTTTCTAATCATGTATTGTTCTGTATTATTTCTACAAGTTGGCACCCGCTGGCACAGTTCTAAGAAAAATAGCATTTGAAGGAAATAAGCGAAGCTAGAGATTGAATTTGAAGAATATGCTTACAGTTTTGGTTGGCCGGAGAAAAGGAGGAGAGAAGCGATCAAGAATTTGGAGGGGCGAGCGATTAACTATTAGGCTCCAACAAATTATAAATGAAAAGCATGGACTTGGACAAGCACTTCATCTTCCCCAGCTTCAACTCTGACGACGACCTGCCGGACGAGTACGAGGATTTCGTCAACAGGTACCTAGCCGATCTGGCCATGTCGACGCTGCTGGACGAGACGACGACAGCAACAAGGAGTCGACTTAGAGCTGACGCTGGCAGAAGGTGAAAATCACGGTGGGTGTTCGATCGGAGACAACGTCAGGAGAGGTATGGACTTAGAGCTACACGGCGGCAAAGCGGCTGTCCGGTCTGGATGACGACAGAGGGAAGGGGACGAGCTCGGCGGAAGAGGGAAGGGAACCCATGAAAAACAGAAACTATATTGCAGGACATGAGCGGGTAATTCCAAAATTTAAGAGGGCAAGTAGAGTCAATTTCACCCCACATTATATACGAGGAGATTTTTTAAAAAGCGGCTTTAGCACCGGTTTCCAAGTAAAAGCCGATTTTGTCAGCTAAAAATCGCATTAAAAAAGCTACCTTCCATACACGATTTTCTCCAAAAACGGCTTTTTCTACCTAAAAAGTGGCTTTTTCTACCTAAAATCTGCCTCCCAAACGCACCCTTTGTCCCTTGTAGCCTCCTAACCTGCTAAAAATAATTCAATTAGTAGTCTAGTGTCCTTGTTAATATCTAATTAATTGTCCAAAATGACAGGACCCAACTCACATCTTGTCTGTTATCTTATAATTTAAAGATTAATGTTGTCATTTACAGCCTTAAGTCATTTATTACAATCCAAACCGCCAGTAAACAACAGTATTGTTGCCACATGGTTCCTTTGTAATTATCTGGAATGAATCCCACTGTTCAAATCTTCGTGGCACTAAAAAAGACACACTAAGCTGGCTAAGGTCCAACTCATTAAAACACCCAATGTGAGATGCTCAACATGCTTTGTGAATAGGATGGGGTGGGAAGATGGAATCGCAATCAGCCCATGCAGGGATGTGAAAGGAAGATAGAGCGCAATGGCTGGGCTCATAAAAGTTGCATTCATTCACTCCTTTGCAACAACGGATGTCTTAATCTTCGATTCCCACACTCTAGCTGCTCCCCTTCCCTTCCCTTCCCTTCCCTTCCCTCAGGGTTAGTCGTTCTGTACTTTGGATTACATTAAAGGGGTTTTAAAAATGGACACTTGTCAATTTATATTTGGAGCTTGTATTTTAAAATCTTGCGTTAGTGGTTTGGCGTCTCACTCGCTCATTGTAGATTACACCGTTAGTCAATGTGAGGGGGTAAAGCCCACCTATCCTCGAAATTGCAAGGGCCCCTAAGTTGCAAGGGCTCCCATTTGTCTTATTAGACACTAGTGCAATGGCAAGCATTTATTACAGTTATGCAGTGCCCTGATATTTGAAGGGAAAAGTTTAAATGAGATCGCTCTCATATAGCTTATATGAGGCCACTTTAAATCGTAACCCTTCGATCTTGATCTAACGGCTACATATAGCCATAATGATCTCACCCACTCCTTGATGTGACACACTCACCTACCACTGATTTAATATCCATCCTCCGATTGGAATCCAACGGCTATAAGAATTGGCCTCATGCTCCTTATATGAGAACGATCTCATGTAAACCCCTCTCATATTTGAAATAGACATGGTAATTCTAAATTGAAGATCATAAACTACGGATCAGCACACAGATCCAGCACATATATATTAAGCATTAACAAAACTAAAAAGGAAAAGTTTACATGGGATCGTTCTCATGTAAGTTATATGAGATCAAGTTATATAATAGCCATTGGATTTAATCCGACGACCGTCACTCTACCTAGGTTAACTGAAAGCATAACCCAATCCCCGCTTGTAAAATATTTGGCGGGTGATTGAAATTTTTGCCTGGCTGCCATCTCGTCCCTCTTTTTCCCTTCCTCTCCACACGACCCCCTTTCTGGCTTCGCCTCCCTCCTCAGCTGCTACGATGTCCTCCCCTTTAAGGTTACGCCTTGATGATGGATTCCTTAATTTTGAGCAAATCTGAATCGGTTGATGTAAAATCTAGAATCTAATAGCCAAAATTCTTCCGGTTGGGAATTCCTTCTCATTCCACTGCCTATACGAGGTCAGTCATTTCTCTATTTCTTCTGCATTTTTTCTTCTCTCTGTTGTCATCATTTTTTATTTGATTTCATTGACTAAAATTGTTGTTTTGAAGTTCACAAATTTAAGATTGGAATGGAATTTAGACTAAAAAAAAAGCAAGTTTGGGTCAAAACGAAAATTGAGGTTGATATAACGGCATGCTCCTTTTGGTGGGTGCTCTAGATGGCAATGCCCAGTCTTTAAATTTATAAATTTGATTTTTTTTGGATTAATATGATGATGGTTTTGTTATTTGGGTGTTGTTGTGTGGATTGTGCAAAGTGGGGAATGAGAATCCGACTATTGAGGTCCGGTTCGAGCATTTGAATGTGGAAGTTGAAACTTAGAGCTTTACCCACAATCCCCAGATTCACCTTCAATATTTTTGAGGTATTTTTTTTTTTGAATTTTTAAGAGTACAGGTTGATTCATCAGCTGAGAATTGGAGCTGTTGCTTGTATTACCTCCAATATGTGTTTCTGTTCTTGTTAGTAAGAGAGGTTATTAAACTATGTTTGTATTCTTCCAAGTCAAAAGCAATCAGTGTTGATTCTTCCATGATCTTAGTGGGATCATCAAACCTTCCAGGTAAATATGACAGTCTTTGGATTGGGATGTGGATTTTTGTTTTATTTTTTTTTTGCAGAAACTTGAGTTTTGATGAAGTTTGCAGGATGACTTTGCTTTTGGGTCCCCCTGGATCTCTGGAAAGACTACTTTCCTGCTAACTTTGGCTTGAAAGATTGATAAAGAACTGAAGGTAGTGTTTGAGAAGTTATATGGTTTTTTAGTCCAACTTTTTAGGGGATTTTTACTTTGTGTTGCGAAAGCCAACATGGAACATCCTAACACCAGGTTTCGGGGAGGGTAACATATAATGGTCATGGAATGGAGGAGTTTGTCCTTTAGAGGTCCTCTGCTTATATCAGTCAGCATGATGTTCATATTGGAGAGATGACAATGAGAGAAACTTTGGCTTTCTCTGCAAGATGTCAAGGAGTTGGGACACGTTATGGTAAGTACTTTTCAGAAATTTGGACAGTTGTATACTTCTAACTATAGCAAATTAAAGTGAATATTTAATAGTGTTTTAATTGTTTATTACCTCTCTCTGACAGATATGCTGATAGAGTTATCCAGGAGAGAGAAGATAGCAAACATTAAACTTGACCCGAATATAGATATATAGATGAAAGTAATTACATAAGTAAAATTGTTACATCTGCCTCTATTATGAACCGAAAATTTAGCGTGGAAGATCTTGGAAGTTCCATTTTATGTTAGCTTTCTGCTTCTGTTCTTAATGTAATGCTTCTGTTCTTAACTGACTATTCTTTTTCTTCTTTCTACTTTTACAGGCTACTGCACTAGAAGGGCGGAAGGAGAATATGGTGAGAGATTACATTCTAAAGGTGTGTACTCTCTCACTTTTGCATCTCTCTTGCTCTTGCGACGCATGCTGTCACTTATATCACATATCTACATATCTTGAAATTTGATGGAATATTTTTTACAGAAAGTGAGTCCAGAAATTACTTAGTTCTCTTAAATAGTGACAACATATCTTGGTCAAGGAATTTGCTGATGCATTTCAATCGTTCAATGTCGGTCAAAGATTAGGTGATGATCTTAGCGCACCCTATTTGACAGAAGCAAGAGCCACCCTGCAGCTTTGAGTACTTCAAAATATGGGATTAGAAAGTAAGTCATTGAAAAACTGCACTTCAAGGGAATTATTGCTGGTGAAAAGGAACTCATTTGTCTATATATTTAAAATGATGCAAGTACGTAATTATCTGCTCTAATGTACTTCTTAAGATGTAAATTAAGAAATCTATTAAGTAGTTATCTAGTTGATATCACTGTATAATTTAAATAACGAGTCTTTGAATATGTCATGCATTTTACTT
This sequence comes from Houttuynia cordata, assembly GCA_039654745.1. NCBI lineage: Eukaryota > Viridiplantae > Streptophyta > Magnoliopsida > Piperales > Saururaceae > Houttuynia > Houttuynia cordata. The sequence goes on along the minus strand of CM077505.1, from coordinate 34,689,846 downwards.
AGATATACAGATATGGCACAGGTACGCTGGTCCTCTTTGCCCAAAGTTTATGTGACATGTCAAAAATTTGGGAGAAAATTGATATGGAAATTGCTGCTACTCTCATGCCCGAACCTTTCTGGAACAAAATGGTGATCAGCATATAGTTCAGCATATACTACTCCCATGTAGAGGAGTATCTAGGTGAACCATGCTTTTATAGTTCAGCATATACTTGCTTCAATCTATGTTTTTGTTGATGGATCTTTAGTTCAAATGGATAGAGCACTCAATAGTAGGTGATCTCTAATCTTGAGATATGGTGGTTCGAATCCACCGAGATCCTGAAAAAAGTGTAACATGGCAGTGTTGAGAAATATGGTTTACGTGAAGCAGACTTGAAAACATGGGTTTTACATCAGTCACTGTATTTTTTATAACTATTGTCAACGCAGTTGTTGACAATCTAAGGTGACATTCATTACAACAATGGGCATAAAAAGGACTCATTACAACTTCAATGAATGCTCTGGCTTGTGGTCATACAACATTGTTAATTCATTGGCTCTTAGTGGATTTGAACCACTACCTTCTTGGGAGATCGATATTGTATCTGCCCAGCTGCTCTACCAATTTAAGCTAAAGAGCCTTTATAGTCTAGAAAGCTGAAAAATGGAATGTATTTATTCCCGTACAAAATAGAGCATGCTTTGGCTGGCCATGAAAAATGGAATGTACTTATCCAAACAGCTTTCCTTCTCTAAGATTGAAACACTTATTATAGATCAAGCCAGCAGTAGAAGCAGCAATCCTGGAGTCAATTTTCAATGTATATTTGCATTAGTACATCTTATACTGCCATTCACATGAGCTAATAATCAAACTGAGAGATGAATATTACAAATCAGCTAATGTAAGAGTCTTGTGAGTCAAATTTAAACTTCAGATGCACATCGAAATTGGAATACAATCAGGAACAGCAAGAAAGAGAGATATCAAAATCAAAGAGATTAACTTTTCTTACTCCCTGTATAGAGCAAAGTTATCTGTAATCTTTGTATTTGTAGAAGATCATTTGTTAAATGTGAGGTAAAAAAATGTTTAACACATTGACCAGGTTAAAATCCAATCCTCCTGATCTGCCATGAATCAACAAAGGATTTTGAATATTGATGCAGATGGAGAAGGTCGTGAGTCATGGTCATCCAACTTTTTACAGATATATACATGAAACTGACATATGTGAGAGGTAATTCCCCAATAAGAAAGATTGATCAGTTCCTTCCTTTATCGTTAGGCATCACCTTGTGCATATTCAATCCCACATTTGGAAAATCCAATATTTTTCATTTTCTATTTTCAGATATTTGCACACAATAAATCTTCAAAATTGAAAGGGAAAAATTACAGCAAAAGAACTATCCCATGGATAAACCCACACATGATCATCTACCACAATGCCACCTGCCAATCGTTTCCTAAAAGTGAAGATGTTCATCAGATAAATTATTTTACCATTGTAGATTCATATTTTATTTGGAAGAACTACATCAATTATTTCTCGGCTTACCTCCTCTTTCATATCCTTATAAATATGAGCCAGCCTGAACTTCACCAATAAAAAACCAGAAAACCCATCTTATTCAGATTGCACAAAAAAAATGCAGATAACCCCCATGCTAATGCAGGAAAAAATAAACTTTTTACTAAGGAAAAAATTACCTGCTTGATTTGCTGGTTACTAAGTCCTCCGCTGTGTCAAACATCTTCTCCCTGGAAGCTGCTTCTGTTGTGGAAGAGGTTATCGAAGGAGATGGTAAACCCTTCTTCATCGTACCCAGGGGGCAAGGCGTATGCAATCTCCCAAAATTTGGACGTTTTGTGTGATTTTTGGGGTTTGGTGGAGAATTTTTGCCGCCGATGGAGAAGCTCCAGCTGGGATTCAGGTTCCGGCCGACGGAAGAGGAGCTCATCAGCCACTACGTCCGCAAGAAGAACAACGGAAAGAAGGGCGAGATTGAGGTCATCCCTGAAGTTGACATCTCCCACAAGCGAGGCAGAGACGGCAGCGTCCTGGGCGCTGGGCCGGAGAAGGAAGCGACGGCAGGAGATGACCCAGTCGAGGAGGAGATGCGCGTCGGCAGGGAGGGGGAAATGGAGGTGGGTCTGCCCATTATAACCAGCCTGATCATGGTTAGTCGCAGGGTTAGATGTCAGAACCAATCAATTTGAAAATGACATTCAGATCGTCATCCGACGGTTAATAAAATCTATGAGAACGATCTCATACAAACTGTTCTCAAACTAAAATATGTAGTTTTGCATTCCACCACTTTAAAAAGGTGGACACCCAAGCTATATCTTGATATTCAGTCTTCAATCAGTTTGGCTAGTGGTGGCCTCTTGAATTTGAATAATCTAGGTTGGAGACATATTGAGCATTAATTTGAAGTTTAAGTTAAAAGCTATCCATAGCAACAATGCAACTTCTCACAATTGGAAAAATGATGCTACTAACAAATTACCCAACAAAATATTCAATCTGTCATGATAAATCATCTTGTGATTTCATGTACTCCCTCTGTCCTATCTTAGTAGTCCAATTTACCAAGTCGGCCAATTAAACTGGGATTGAGAATATAGATCCCAGAAAGACTCGATCACCCACATCAATTTATATATATATATATATATATATATATATATATATATATATAGGGAAAAGTTTAAATGAGATCGCTCTCATATAGCTTATATGAGGCCACTTTAAATCGTAGCCATTGGATCTTGATCTAACGGCTATGAATAGTTATAATGATCTCACCTAACTCTTGATGTGACACACTCACCTACCCACTGATTTGATATCCATCCTCCGATCGGAATCCAACGGCTAAAAAGATTGACCTCATGCTCCTTATATGAGAACGATCTCATGTAAACCCCTCCCATATATATATATATATATATATATATATATATAGAGAGAGAGAGAGAGAGAGAGAGAGAGAGAGAGATGATATAATGAGCTGCCCATTTTGGTGAGCAGAATTGGCAACTCACTTTTGGTCCATTGATGGGACGATCTCACATCCTGCAATGAGGCTCACCTTACCCTCCCTCTCCCTCTCCCCCTCCATATGGCTCGACGGGGCGCCCCGCCACCCCGGCAACCCCCCCTCTTTCCTACCCTCTCCCTCTCCCTCTCCCTCTGGCTCCATTCCTCTCCCCCCTCTCTCTGGCTTGGCAATGATCGGACCTGCTGGAGCAGCAACGGTGTTGGCATCAAGGGCGGCGGCCAAGGACTCCGCCGTTGTGTCCTTCCTCATCTTTCTCGGCACCATCATCGTGTCCGGTCGATGCGTGGCCAGTGTCAGGTGGGTCGCCATCGCCTTCCATTCGCAGTCATGGCCACCGCCACTATGGCGACGGCCAAAAGACTTTTTTTATATCGAGGAGCCCCATCGAGCCAAATGGAGGGGGAGAGGGAGGGAGCCAGAGGAGGGGAGAGAGGAAGGGGGCGGCGTTGCGCCAGGGTCGTAGGGCTCCCCATCGAGCCAGAGGGAGGGAGCCAGAGGAAGGGGGCGGCGGGGCTCCCTGTCGAGCCAAAGGGGGTCACCGGGGGGTCGTCGGGTCATCGGGGTGGTGGTGGGTCACCTGGGTGGCTGGGCCATCGAGCCAGAAGGAGGGGGAGGGGTAGAATAGAAATTTTTTTAAAAAATTAAAAATACCAAAATGGGCAGCTCATTGTAGCATATATATATATATATATATATATATATATATATATATATATATATATATATATATTACAATAATATTCAAACATACAGCAATTGTGCCAATCCACTTGTTGACATCTTTAACTAGTTAGTTTGATTTTATAAATGGGTTGAGATAAATAAGAAAGAGAAATCTTAGCGCAGTGAAACCTAAATGAGTTGAATATATTTTCTTTTTTATTTATTTCAACCTATTTATGGAATCACGCCAATTAGTTAAAGATGTCACCCTATCTAATTGAAGATGTTAACAACTATATTGGCATAAGTATTGTATGTTTGAAATTAAAGTTATTTATCAGTGTGGCTGTTCTCGGATAGAACAAACTTCGGACAGAGGTTGTCTACGTCCGTGTCCGTGAAATGGTTGTCCGCCATTATGTTGTCCGTTGCCATATCCGCATGTCTGGCAGACACGGACACTGATAAGGCCGGCCCTCCCTCACCCCTTCCTCTCCCTCTCCCTCTCCCTCTCCCTCTCTAGTCTCCACCCACCTCCTTCTCCGCCCACTCCCCATTGCCCAGGCCCCAGAATCCTCCTTCTCCTCCTCCACCCCCGTCGCCCCTCCTTCCTCCTCCTCCACCCAGCCGCCCTGCAAAAAGGGCTCCTCCTTCACCCCCGTGGCCCCTCCTTCCACCCCCACCCCACCGCCCTGCAAAAAGGGCCCCTCCTTCCTCCTCCTTCACCCCCGCCGCCCTTCCTTCTTCCTACCTCGGCCATGGCCGCTGCCTCCCCTGTTGCAGCCCTCCTCGGACCTCGGACAGACGACTGTCTGAGGTCCCTTAGCCGTGATCCTTGGACATCTCCTCTTTGGCGCAGACATGGCCATAGACGCCTCGGACACAGCCGGCCCTGCGGACACGGCTGTCTGAGAACAACCCTATTTATTAGTTTAAAATTTAAACCACCCTCACAGGCTCTGAGATAGAGATTCTCCCACTTCATGATTGTCAAGTTATAGGCCTTATCCTAACTGATAACAAATTCCTACCCCCCGTCAATTACCTTTTATAATTAGCTTCTCATCAGATGCATATTGGTGACAACTGACAACACTATATCTTTAGTAACAAGATGGTTTTTATTTAGTGCCCGATGGGTAGTATTGCTAAACGAGCTGGGCTCGGGTAGCCCGCAACGGTTTATTAATAGCCCGAGCCCGCTAAACATTAATGATCACAACCCGTTAAGATATAAACAGTTACGGGCTGTTTAATAGGCTCTTATTGGGCTATAGATATACTTGGGCTTCTTTACTAGTTTAGATTAGTTCTCTTGGGCTGCCACTTATTTGGCCTATTGGGCTTTTGAGTTCTCCTATTTAGCTCCCGTTTTTTAAGCTCTTTGTTACTTATTGGGCCATTTGCCTTTTCTATAGAAAACTAAAATAATCATTATGATATAAAGATTGTAGATTGACAAAAAGAGGCTCACTAGTTGCCCTCTAGCTAAAAAGTATGCTGGAGCTAACTTGTTTCTTTTTTATTGAGGAAACTTTTCAAATCATATCTATGTATTTTCTTCAATAACTTTGGTGGAGTTTATAAGTCCATTATTCCAAGAATATCAATTAGAGGTCTTGGTAAATTGGCCAATAACGAATAAGTAGTGAGAAAAATCACTGAAAGTGATGACTTTAACTAGTTATGTTCACACTACATGTATTCTACCCGTTCTGTGGCTAGACAAAATTTGGTGTAGATTATTACGTGGGGCATCTTTAACGACTACTGTCAAATTGAGCATCTGAACTAATGAGGACAGGCTATGCAATTCAGTTTTTTCAATGGTCACTATATTTTTTTGAAAAGGAAATGTACAAGATAGTTGTGGTAATCAAGATCAGATTTTGAGTACACAGAGAAATTGGCGTATATTTAAGTACACATATGTGTTGGCGGTCAGAGCAGGTAATTCCAATGTGTCATCTAATATCATTTGGCTCGTTCAACTAACCAGGTAGTTTGTTTACTTTCTCCATTAAAGAGCTACTTCTTATTAATGAAGAAATGGCAGTTCGATATATTATTATTTAATTTATGTCAATCATGATTTACTATACAAGTGAACACAGATGGCGGAAGAAAATATAATGAAAGAGATAAAACTGTAGTAACATAATGAGCATATATAGAAGGGGAATTTATATAAAAAATCATGAAAAAATTTTTTTTACCAAAATGTGGCACTGTAGTAAATATTTACCGAAATGGTGTTCTGACAAGCCACGTAGGCGCCCGCGTGGCGCGGGCGCTTGCGTGGCTTTTTTTTTTTAAAATTAACCCAAAAGGCGTCGGTTCAACCGACGCCTTTCGGGTTAAGAAGAAAGGCGTCGGTTGAACTGACGCCTCTCAAGAGGCGTCGGTTCAACCGACGCCTTTTACTACCTTAACGAAATTCGTCCCATTTTAAACAGGCCGTCACTTCAACGATGCATATCTTTCTCATTTTTGATCCGTTTTTACCCATTTTTTTTTCATTCTTACTTATTTTTAGTGCTCTTTCTGATCATCATGATATCACAAAGATGTTGAGCCATAGCATACTATTTATCGTAGTTTTTGTGGTATTTTTTTCGATAAATGGTATATGATGGCTCAACATCTTTGTGATATCATGATGATCAGAAAGAGCACTAAAAATAAGGAAGAATGAAAAAAAAATGGGCAAAAACAGATCAAAAATGAGAAAGATATATATTGTTGAAATTTATCCCACTAAAATAGCTCAAAACAAGACGCCTTTTACTACCTTAACGAAATTCGTCCCAGGAAACTAGTTGTCGGATTGGTAGCAGATAATGTGCAGATAATGTACATATATGTGGTAGCAAATAATGTGCGAATGTATGTACTTCTTTGTCAGATTGTAGTGTATTTGGGGGGGAGATTATAAGCTGATGAAAAATTGGTGCTGGGGTGCTGCTAGGATAGGGTGAACAACCTTCAATTTATCTGATGAACTAATAGAAATTAATCATAGTTGAACTTCTGTTCGTAAATTAAGTGAATCCCAATTCGTGCTTTTAATTTACGCCTTTCAGAAAACCTCAGTTCTATATAGGGGAATTTATATAAAAAATCATGAAAAAAAAAAAATTTACCAAAATGTGGCACTGTAGCAAATATTTACCGAAATGGTGTTCTGACAAGCCACGCAGGCACCCGCGTGGCGCGGGCGCTTGCGTGGCTTTTTTTTTAAAAAATTAACCCAAAAGGCGTCGGTTCAACCGACGCCTTTCGGGTTAAGAAGAAAGGCGTCGGTTGAACTGACGCCTCTCAAGAGGCGTCGGTTCAACCGACGCCTTTTACTACCTTAACAAAATTCGTCCCATTTTAAACAGGCCGTCACTTCAACGATGCATATCTTTCTCATTTTTGATCCGTTTTTACCCATTTTTTTTTCATTCTTCCTTATTTTTAATGCTCTTTCTGATCATCATGATATCACAAAGATGTTGAGCCATCATATACCATTTATCGAAAAAAATACCACAAAAACTACGATAAATAGTATGCGATGGCTCAACATCTTCATAATATCATAATGACTATAAAGAGCACTAAAAATAAGGAAGAATGAAAAAAAATGGGCAAAAATGGATCAAAAATGAGAAAGATATGCATCGTTGAAGTGACGGCCTGTTTAAAATGGGACGAATTTTGTTAAGGTAGTAAAAGGCGTCGGTTGAACCGACGCCTCTTGAGAGGCGTCAGTTCAACCGACGCCTTTCTTCTTAACCCGAAAGGCGTCGGTTGAACCGACGCCTTTTGGGTTAATTTTTTAAAAAAAAAGCCACGCAAGCGCCCGCGCCACGCGGGTGCCTGCGTGGCTTGTCAGAACACCATTTCGGTAAATATTTGCTACAGTGCCACATTTTGGTAAATTTTTTTTTTTTCATGATTTTTTATATAAATTCCCCTATATAGAACTGAGGTTTTCTGAAAGGCGTAAATTAAAAGCACGAATTGGGATTCACTTAATTTACGAACAGAAGTTCAACTATGATTAATTTCTATTAGTTCATCAGATAAATTGAAGGTTGTTCACCCTATCCTAGCAGCACCCCAGCACCAATTTTTCATCAGCTTATAATCTCCCCCCCAAATACACTACAATCTGACAAAGAAGTACATACATTCGCACATTATTTGCTACCACATATATGTACATTATCTGCACATTATCTGCTACCAATCCGACAACTAGTTTCCTGATTGGAAAATTGTCCAATTATTTGAGTATGTAAATACAAAAGCAGCAGAAAACATTGGGCCAAGGCAGCAATTTAAATTTTGGAGCCTAAAGACAAAAAGTAAATCACCTTAGGAGATATGAAAAACAAGAAAAGTTGGTATTACAAACAGAAACGATGCAGGAACGTTACTGCCTATCTGCTTTCATTAAATAGCAAGATTGGTGAGTTGCAACCAACTCCATATATAACATAAAACTTCCCCACCCGATGCACTACAATCTGACAAAGAAGTAGATACATTTGCACATTATCTGCTACCATATATATGTCCTGCAAAATCGAGCTGACGCGAGTGTGAGGGATATGCAATATATGAATTAAGGCAATAAAGACATCACCTGCCTGTGACACTTATAGGTGCCCCACTATACTTTTGTTTCTTTTTGGTAAAGAAAATTCACTAAGAAGAACATAGGGAGCCCGCTACATAGGGAATGGCTGAAGGAAGCTGTATACAAGAGGACCCTCACACACCTAAACACTACTCCACTTGAGAAGGTGTCCCACTATACTTTCTCAAATTGAATCTCAATTCCAATTCTAGCACCTCACTTCCGCCTTTTTCAAGCTGTGGGGCTAGTAGCTATGAATCCAATGGCTTTGATATCTGGCAACTTAGAGGGTACAACTGCCATTAGTTGGACTCATAGCCACAGAGCTGGGAAGTTGAATGTTTATTTATGCTCCTTGCTGGAAGTGTCCCAACCCGGTCCTGAATGGCCATTCTAATGGACGGGAAAGTAATGGAGTTGATTTTGCATTTTGTATGTTTCCATCCAATGTCGTTTTCTGTTCATAATATAAGCATTCTACCATGTCCTTCTAGCCCATGCAAGTTGCAAGTTCCAAAAGAATCTTGACATAAGGTAGAAGAAAATTTTAAAATAAAATTTCTATTCATGTTCGTCGTCCTTTTGTGCACTATAATGCTATCTTTACAAACTACTCATTAATAAACAGCAACCACCCCCCTTCCTCTTTCTGCTCTCCTTTTAGCTTATTTCGATCCCTTAAATTTACTCAATGACCCACACTTTAACCTCCCATTTTCTTTTTTCTTAAGGCCATGAAAATAGGAGTCAAGGCAATTACACAGTTGCATTCACATAAGTGAACATAAGTTTTATTATTAGTGCCTGGTGGGTGATTCTCTTGGATTGTCCCTTATTGAGAAGCTTTTGGACCCGATTGGGCAAGCTAAATTATTTTATTTTTTTTCGCAAAGAACCACTTAACGGTTAGGGGGAGGAAAACAAGACAAAGGATGCGTTATCATGGGGCAGGCTGATCAAACAAAGGGGTGGGAAAATCCATACCCCAGAAAACATTATTGGGCAATAATTTCTCCACGGCAAGACAAAGGAATCACGTGGTAGGGCTCACAGAGCTAGACTTATGTGGAAAAGACATGCAGTGGTGGGCCTCTCAAAAGGCAAGTGGTAGCTCAAGCAAATGTATAGTTAGATAGAAGCCGTTCAAAACTTTTTATAAAGCTATCCTTCTCTTCTCTTCTCTTCTCTTCCGGCTGGCCTGCTTACAGCTTGTCAAGAAAATTTTCTCCAAAAATGTCAGACGCATAAGTCAAGCAACGTATATTGTAATCAAATTGAAGTTGGCTGACGGATTTCTTATATACACTGCTACTCCAAGGGAAGCTACATCTCTGCATCAGCTCTTTCCTCTTCTCTTCGAGTTCAAAGCCAGTGGTTGTTGCACCGTCCCACCTAGAATAACGTTTGCTCTCGCACAACGAACCACTCTGGAGGCCAAGAGGGTGCAGCACAATCTCATGGAGAGCACCTTTGAAACTCTGACCGCTATGTTTTAGGCGCGCCACTACCCAATTACACTGAATCAGAGGTCAATTCTAAACTAGCTATCTACATGAAAATTCCCTGTATAGGACTAGACTGGGATGTCAATTGTGCAACGTCCGGGTTGTGTCCTTTCCGTCCATGGCTGTGTCCGGCTGAAAGTCTTTATCCATGAAAGTCTGACACGGAGCAGCCCATGGGCCTCAGGCAACCATCTGTCCGATGTCCGGTTATCTTGTAGGGGGTGGGGGGCAACATTTTCTTTGGTGGGATTTGATTTTGTTCAACATCCTTGCCCAACCAAGCTGACGCGGGTTTACTTATGGCCGGGGAATTATATTAGACTTTTGTAATTAGCTATAGCTTTTGGTGCTTTACATATTTTGGATCTTGTATTTAGGCGCAGTGGAAAACTTTGGTTGTGATTTTAACTCTTAAGGAAATTTAGGTCAATGAGAATACTAGAGTAACTTGTATGGTATTTTGGATAAGAGGCCATGTCCCTGGACTTTGCCAGTTAAAACAAAGCTCCAACGGACAAATTGTTAGCAGACACAGACGTGCACAAAGGCTCGTCCATCGGCTATTTGGCCAATGACTATCCCTAAGTGTATCTTCGCTCAGAAGAGTAAATATCATGACTGGAATGTTATTGGCTACGGGCAATCATCACGTTGTATCCACTCAATTTTTCTAGCCTCACCGGGCGCTGTGACCAAATCTCGTCACCATATTACATGGGTTATGTAACACATGGATCGATATTATTAATACATTAGCACCCTAGGTACTATGGTCATGTCGTTGGTCATGGTCCACCGAAAACATTTCTCTTCAATCTACCAATTTCACCCATTTGAATCCCAACAACGAGAAAAGTCTTAAATTTTTTGCTGATTAGCTTGTATTTAATGGATGTTGGCTAAATTTCAAGTATTGATAAACACAAAGCCAAAACCAATTAACTTTTTTTCTCTCTCTTCTAAAATTCATGTGGTGGCTGAAAAATGTATTAGACCTTTGACATAATTGTGAGGAGCCTTTTATTATGGTGTCACAACCATAATTAACATTAGTGTTTTTTGGCACGCTTAAACAACATTAGTTGTAATGTGGGCGGACCAATACTAATTTTAAGCAACTAGGAATGCACACGTGCAAGCAGGCCGAGGCAGGGACCCTTGGTACTTGGCCGTTGGAGCCGTTGGAGCATGAATAGATGATGGATGGGCAGAGGGTTGTGGTAATGCACAAAACTTACGTCCATCTGACATCCAAATTATGGATGTGTTTGGAAACTGATAGGTGAAATGTGAAAATTTATATCAGCCTAAAAATAATCAAAGCTGTTTTTTCCTGATTGTGACAACTCGTTTGGAAGCTGAAAGTAATCAGGCGTCAGGGTGAAAATTTTCAGGCCTAATTTGTGAAAGGTGAAATATGTTTGGAAACTGAAAATAAATCACGCTGATAAGAATATTCGTCAGCTTCGGGTATCGTGTAATCGATTACACGACAGGAAGAGCTATTGTGTAATCGATTACACGATAACTTTTTAATGGGACAAACTTCAATAATGCGTTTTATACTCATTTCTGATCCGTTTTGGCCCTTTTTTTTCCATTCTTCCTCATTTTTAATATCCTTTCTTATAATGATGATATCATAAAGATGTTGAAGCACCACGTACTATTTATGGTGAATTTTGATTTTTTTAAATCAAATATCAAGGTCATTAGGATATTATGATGATTAGAAAGAGCATAAAAAATAAGGAAGAACAAAATTTTTTTGCCAAAAATGGACTCAAAATGAGGTAGTTATTACATGTTGAAGATTAGACGATAGTACTGGTTATCGTGTAATCGATTACACTATATAACTAGCTATCATGTAATCGATTATACTATATAACCGGCCATCCTGTAATTGATTACACTATAGCACTGACTATCGTGTAACAAGGTACACGATAGCAATGGTTATCGTATAATCGATTACACGATAGCACTGGTTATCGTGTAATCGATTATACTATAGCACTGGCTATTGTGTAATACACGAAAGCAATGGTTATCGTATAATCGATTACACGATAGCACTGGTTATCGTGTAATCGATTACACTATAGCACTGCCTATCGTGTAACTAGTTACACGATAGCACAAGCTATCGTGTAATCGATTACACTATATAACTAGCTATCGTATAATCGATTACACTATATAACTAACTATTGTGTAATCGATTACACTATAAACTATTGTGTAATCGATTACACTGTAGCACTGGCTATCGTGTAATCGATTACACTATATAACTGGCTATTAATCGATTATACTATATAACTGGCTATCGTGTAATCGATTAAACTATAGCACTGGCTATCGTGTAACTGGTTACACGATAGCACTGGTTATCGTGTAATCGATTATACTATAGCACTGGCTATCGTGTAATTGATTAAACTATATAACTGGTTATCGTGTAATCAATTACACTATAACACTGGTTATCATGTAACTGGTTACACTATAGGACTGTCTATTGTGTAACTGGTTACATTATAGCATTGGCTATCGTATAATCGATTATGCGATAACTTTTGTAATGGAACAAACTTCAACGATGCGTATCTTACTCATTTTTGATCCGTTTTGGCCCATTTTTTTTATTCTTCCTCATTTTTAATGTTCTTTCTTATAATGATGAACAAATGTAAAAAAATGGACTAAAAATGAGGGATATATGATGGGGAGCGGCTTAACGGTACGGCAGCGGAGGCGTCAGGGCAAATACCGGAGTGACCAGCTTTGGACCACCCGAGCAGTTTCAGGGAAGGGTAGGCACGGGTTCCCTCGGCTCAACGGGGCGACGGCAGCGACCGGGGGGGGGGGGGGATTCAACGAGCGGCGGAGGGGATGAGCGGCACAAACTCTCCCGGCTCAACGGGGCACCGTCGAGGTGGGGGGTACTCACCGAGGGGGACGACCCTCTGGGAGAGAGTTGATTTTTTTTCATTGAAGAGGCACGACGATCGATTCGTCAGCCTGATTCTCACTTCGGTGAGAATAAGTTTTTCAGGGGTGAAAGATAAAAATTGTCACCTATCACCTTTCAGGGCTGATTTTCAGCCTTAAACAAACATAAAATAGGCCTGAAATGTGAAAAGGTGAAATTTTCACCTATCACTGTCACCGACTATTTTTCACTTTTTCAACTTCCAAACATTTTTCACCCTGAAAGGTAAAAATTTTTACCTTTCGCTAAAATATGTTTTTTTTTCAACAAATAAACGCACACTAGAAGTGAATCGCATGCAGGATATTGGTCGTTTTGGCTTGCAGTGCAGGATTGGCAGTCCTTACCATTGCATGTTCGCATGCTTAACATTAATTCCATACAGCTAATTCACCTTTAATTAAGCAAAAATTAAATTACTTGAGAATCTAGTGTAAAAAATTAAAATTGGATTTTTAGTTTCCTTGCGCCAGATTTAGAAGGGATTTGAATTTCAAAAATCCTTGTCTGGCAAAGACCCAAATTGATGGCTTACCTGCTTCAATTAGCCGTAATAAGATTTTTGTGACCTACCCAATTAAACCATCTTAATTAGCCATAATTAGGACTAAGATCTGCCCATTTTACCCTCATAACCCAAGAGTCACCTAGAAAAAAAAAATTAACACAGACTTAGGGGCACACTGTCTAATGATTTGGTGTTTTGTATGCCCACACGATTTTCCGAAATCCACAAGCGCATAAACTCATTTAGGGGCAATCTCTCAAGATTAATTAGGGGTAAAATTGGCATAGCAAAAAAGAGCCGTCCTAACTTCCTTTTTTCGTATAGAAAGATATTTATTCATAATTTTATCACGAAATAGTAACTTGTTGGAGGGCGTTATCAAATATTTAAATGTCGTGCAAGAGGCATTGACATAACTTAATTTCTTACGTATCAAAATGTTTCTTTCTCATGATTGTAATCAAAGTTTCACTTGCTGACTCTTTCCTTTACCTACAAGTAACAGGCAATACATCTTGCGTTGCTTCTTTCCTTTTCCTTGAGTACGGAGGAGCTTCAGAAGCAACATGGAATTGGGTCTCTTGGAACCTGTAGTGACTAAGTTGATTGAGCTGATTGATCAAGAAGTTCGTTTCCTTCATGAAGTGAAGAATGATGTGCAATTGCTCCGTGACGAGTTCTTAATAATCAAAGCATTCCTCGAGGAAGTTGAGCCGAAGCATAAAGACGAAAAAGTGGGGAAGCAATTGTTCAGTCAGATTAGGGAAACAGCGTATAAAGCAGAGGATGTGATAGAGAAATATATTTTTGAGGTTGCGCTACAAGAACAAAAAAAACATGGGTTTAGAGGTGCTGTCAATCGTTGGATTTTATGCACCAAACAACTGCCAACATTGCATGCAATTGGGTCGGAAATTCAAGATGTCAGGCAAAGGCTCGACCAAATTGCAGTTAATAGAGAAAGATACAGACTTGAACACATCAGCAAAAGTGAAGGCTCTTCCTCAAGCCAAAGTCCATCCCATGCCAAAAGGAGAGAATCGTCCATGGAAGATGAAAGAGATCCCGTGGGCATGGAATCTGAAGCTCAATTATTGATGGGGCAGCTCTTTACAGGTGATGCAAAAAACTCTATTGTTTCCTTAATAGGTATGGGCGGAATAGGTAAGACAACCCTCGCTAGGAGAATCTACAATGATCATTCAGTGAGGGAGCATTTTCCTTGTCGCTCATGGGTTACTGTCTCTAAATCATTTTTTCTGAAAGACCTCTTAGGGAAAATTATGGTAGATGTCTGTTGTATAAATAAAAAAGATGAAGAAGAAATGAAAAAGACGATGGATGAACAAGAGTTGGGCAAAAACCTCTCTACATACCTTAGTAGTAAGAGGTACTTGGTTGTCCTTGATGATGTATGGAACATAAAAGATTGGGATCTGTTGAAACAAGCATTTCCACTAGTAGAAAATGAAAGCAAAGTAATGCTTACCTCTCGATCTGAAGAAGTAGGTATGCATGCAAATCCTCGAATCCCTCCTTGTGAAATGCGGTTCCTCAATGAAAAAGAGGCATGGGATCTGTTTTGCAAGAAGGTATTCATGGAAGAAGAAGTGTCTGGTTGTCCTTCAGATTTGGAGGAGGTGGGGAAGACAATCGTGGGGAAATGTGGTGGCTTACCTTTGGCAGTGGCTGTGTTAGGAGGGATTTTGAGGAGAAGACAGAAGTTGTCAAGTGAATGGCAAGCTTTTTTGAAAAGCATGAAATGGGAGCTATTTGAAGGTGAAACTCAAATAAGAGAAATATTAGCGTTGAGCTACAATGATCTTCCTTCCTACTTAAAGCCATGCTTTCTCTATTTAAGTGTTTTTCCAGAGGATTTTGAGATTTCTGCAAGTAAATTGATATGGCTATGGGTAGCGGAGGGGTTCATAGAAAAAAGAGGAGACGCAACAAAAGAAGAAACCGGAGAGGAATACTTGAAGGAGCTTATTCGTAGAAGCTTGATTCAGATTAAGAGACTCAAGCATGATGGTAGGATTAAATCATGCCACATCCATGATCTATTGCGTGATTTTTGCATCTTGGAAGCTCGAGAAGTCAACTTTGCCCATGTTGTGCAGGGGCATGATGAAGTGGACACAATGAGTGGGACGTCAGTAGTCCGTAGGCAGTCAATAATTGGAAATGAATCTGTCAATAAATATGTTTCTCTAGCCGGTTATTTAGAGGGTTCATCAGAATGTCTACGTGCTTTCTTGGCTTTCGTCAATTCTATCGATTTACCAAAGATGGAGTGCAAACGGTTATTTAGAGGGTTTAGGTTGCTTAGGGTGATTGATCTAGTGGGTGTAGGCATCAATCGGTTACCAAAGGAAATTGGGCGCTTAATCCATCTAAGGTACTTGGGATTGAAAGACATAAAGATAACAGTTTTTCCATCATCTATGAGACGTCTTAGCAATTTGGAGACCTTATGTGTTGATCTACATCCCAGATCTCGCATACCCGACTTCGTCTTGAAGTTGCCTCGACTTAGACATTTGCTGACGAACGCCAGCATCGGTCTTCAAGGACTCCCTCAATCGAATAGCCTCCAGACTCTAAAAGGAATAGTTGCAGACAATGAGTTGGATGAAAAGAGTTTTGGCAATCTGATTCATCTAAAAAAATTTGGCATTGAGTTTGATAAAATGGACTCACGTCAAGCGGAGCTCCTCTTTAACTCGATTGCCAAAATGGAGTATCTACGGTCATTGAGGCTGTGGTGTCCGTTTAGTCAGGCGCCAAACCTCTCGTGGATGCATCTTGCGGGCAACAAATTCCTCTCGAAATTGGATTTAACTTGGAAGTTGGATGAAGGGCGACTTGATCGTCATAATTTCCCTCCACAACTCACAAGGCTAAGATTGCAAGTCACTAGATTAACTAGCGACTCATTTGAAGTGCTTCAACACTTGCCCAACCTTCGGAGCCTGAAATTGGATAGTGTCTACATGGGTAGGAGACTTGTCTGCTCTGCTGGAGATTTCCCAAGACTTGAGTTCTTGGCACTTTCGTCGCTATATAAATTAGAAGAATGGGAAGTGGAAGAAGGGGCATTTCCAAGGTTGACCCGCATCCGAATTTTTGATTGTCGGGAACTACGTATGCTTCCAGAAGGGTTCCGTCACATTACAACCCTCAACATATTAGAGCTGATATTTATGAAGAGGGAATTTAATGCACGGGTGAAAACTGAGGGAGAGGATTACTACAAGATCCAGCATCTTGCATCTCTAATCGTCGAGATGCCACACGATTAGAAGGTAAAAAACTAGATCTTTAACTGATCTCATTTAGTGTAGCAGAGTTGCTTTGGTTAATAATATAATGAATCCTTCTTCGTCTCCTTGCCCCGAAGCTGCTCGATGAAATCACCCAGAGGTTGAGGGTGCAGAACCATCCTAAGGAGTTAGCTACGACATTCTGCTTGATGGTTTTTGGGCACACCACGATCCTATCGGGCTACCAGGCTGAATCGCCAGGTTAGGCTAACTCCAATCCGTCTACTGTAATTTCACTTGTTTTAGTTATATATTAGTGTTGTTTCTAAAACTATCTTGTCTTAATTAGACTAAGCATTAGTTAGTTTTTGTATAAACTTCTGATGTTGCTGTGCATTCTCGTGAACATACTGACTATATCTTTGAAAAAAGACAACGAACTTAATCTGTCTTTACGGAGATTGTATAAACTTCTGATGTTGCATGCTGTGCATTCTCCTGAACATACTGATTATTTCTTTGAAAAAAGACAACTAACTGAATCTCCACAGTTACATCCTTGAAAGGTCTTGATTCTGTCTTTACGGGGATTGTTTTTGCCATTAAATGTGGGGATGGTCACCTCTATTTAGTGAAGCCTGTTGTCAAATTGAGCAATTCATTAGGAGACTAATATCCTTGCACTTCGCTTCACATGCAGAGATATGGAAATAGATCCTTATGCAAAATTTATTTTGATAACTATCTACCTGTCTAACTTGTGCAACCAGATTGAGCCATCATCTCTTGACATATTCTCAGATTACCAGATCGCATGGTAGTTGTCTTTGGAGAGAACGTCTTTTTTTCTTTTTTAAGTTTCCCCTTCCTTGCTTTCTCTGACTTTCTTATTCTTTTCCTCCATCTTTCTCAATCCGAACAATTATGATTGGGTGCAAATTTTTTGAAAGTAAATAAACTTGTCTGGTGATGGAAGTATAAGAAATGAGGTTTTGCTTTCATTTAAGCAAGGCTTTTTGGTAGCTACTCAACTTATATGTAAGAATTGCACTAAGGCTGAGTTTTGTCTTGGATACAAACAGCAAATCCCAATTTACCCTGATTTTCGGATCTTACTTGCAAGACCATAAGTTTATCTTCGCTGCGTAATCCTGGCTTTCCCTGGTCTTTTGTACTCATTAGTGCTAAATTTCATAGTTACTACAATTGGAAAAGGATGAGTTGTGAATGTCTAGTTGTAAAGTTAAGACAAAGGTAAGCACATAACTTTTGTAGTTAGTAAACATTAAGATGCTATAATAAGGTCAACATGAAATTTTGGGTTGTCGGAAAAACGAAGTGTTGTGATCCGGATGGACCACAAGAACTGGGATCGGCAATGGAAGAAGGAAGAAGAAGAGTTGAGAGGAAAGTTTGGAATTTAATATTGCATAACTTCAAAAGGGGAGGACGACCTCCATAAAAAGGAGAGGATGGCGCATCTCCCAAGGGGGTTGCGCCATCTGTCAAAGCTGATGGGCCTCAAATTGGGCCTGATTATTCTCTACCAGTCCCGTCATCTAACAATTAGCCTAAATAGGCTGATTACAATCTGATTCTTAATAAAAAAGGAAATATCCTAATGACGGATGCTGTAGACGTGTTGTGTGGACGTGCACAACATTCCACCACGCTCTGCTGCCGCCTTGTCCTCAAGGCGTCCATGATGGGAATTGAGCCAGAAAATCATCTTCGAGGAGCCAGGTAGCATCTTCTAACGGCTGACCCTGCCAAGCAACTAGCACCTCCGTGACAATACGACCGGCACGACGAACGCGGCGGCGATCAATAATAGAAGCAGGAGAAGGTGCAGCAGAAGTAGTTGCCGCTGGCTCAAGAAGTGAGGAACGTGCACTGGGGGCCACGGTAGAAGGATCACCCACAAACTTGCGGAGACGTGAGACATGAAATATTGGATGCACCAAGGAACCTGGCAGTAAGGCCAGACGATACGCCACCGGCCCAATGCGCTCAACCACCTCATAAGGCCCATGATAACAGTGGGCCAATTTGCAGTTGTCAGTGGGTGCTAAGGAAGTCTGGCGCAAGGGCAGAAGAGACACATAAACCAAGGCGCCCACCTGAAAGGGTCGATCTGTACGGGCGAGATCATAAACCTGTTTCATACGGTTCTAAGCCGACTGAAAGTTGTGCTTAAGTTGTCGCAACACTTCATCGCGAGTTTGGAGCATATAATCCACTTCAGCAATAGCAGAACAATGAGGTACATAAGAAAGAACCGTAGGTGGGGGGCGACCATACACAACCTCAAATGGAGTAAAACCCGCTCTAGTGTGGTAGGCGGTGTTGTAGGACCATTCCGCCCATGGTAGGAGTTGAAGCCAACGGCGGGGTTGATCGCCCACGAAACACCTCAAATATTGCTCTAAACAGCGATTCACCACCTCTGTTTGCCCATCTGTCTACGGGTGGTAGGCCGTACTCATATGTAGTTGCGTACCAAAAGTTCGACAGAAAGACGCGGTCGCGATCCGATACGATGGACTTTGGCATGCCATGGAGCTTAGCGACCTCGCGTACATAGACCTCCACAACCGTCCGGGCCGTGAAGGGATGGCTCAATGCACAAAAATGAGCGTACTTAGATAACCTGTCGACAACCACCAATATGACGGATTTCCCTTGGACGAGAGGTAAGGCCTCGATGAAGTCCATTGAAACATCCTCCCAAATGTTAGCCGGAATGGCCAGCGGTTGGAGGAGGCCTGCCGGAGACGTGGTCATGGACTTGGCCCGCTGGCAATTATCACAAGCTGCAACATAATCCTGTACTGCACGACGAAGCCCAACCCATAAGAAACTCTGGCTCACCCGCTTATAAGTACGAAACGAACCTTCATGGCCGGCAATGGGTGTGTCGTGGAAATGAGAAAAGATGCGGCGACGCAAATCAGCATAATTTGGCACCCACAAGCGATCTTTCCAAAATAATAGGTCATTCCGCCACACATAGAAGGGCGCAGAGGCTGGTTGGGCCTGGATACGCTGGACCAACTCCTTGGTGGGTGGGTCGTCCACATACGATCGCTGTAAGTCTGGAATGAATGGGCAAGTGGGTCCGGATAAAATCATACAAGAATCCGTCATGGGTCGACGAGACAAGGCATCTGCAATAGTGTTTTAAGCGCCTTTCTTGTAAGTAATCTCGTAATCATAACCCAACAGCTTGCAGACCCACCTCTGCTGGGCCAGAGTAGACACCCTTTGCTCCAAGAAATACTTCAGCGGCTGATGATCGGTCCGTATGGTGAACTGCCGGCCCAACAGATATGGCCGCCACTTAGTCACTGCATGAATGATGGCCATCATCTCTCGTTCATATGCCGACAATAAGAGAGTGCGACCCGACAAAGCTGTACTCAGAAATGCGATTGGACGGTCCTTTTGTAAGAGGACGGCCTCGAGACCAGTACCCGAAGCATTAGTCTCTACCACAAACGGCAGATCGAAGTTGGGAAGCCCTAAGACAGGCGCATGGGCCATGGCCTGTTTAAGTCTGTCGAAGGCCATCTGCGCCTCATTGGTCCAGTCGAAGGCGCCCTTTTTTAATAGGGTCGTGAGTAGCCCAGCAATAGTTCCATAGTGACTGATAAAACGGCGATAATAGCCCGTCAGCCCCAAGAAACCACGCAACGCCTTGACGGACTTAGGTGTCGGCCAGGATAACATAGTTGCAACCTTGGAAGGATCTGTGGCTACACCTTCACACGAGATGATATGACCCAGATATTCTACCTGTGAACTGCCAAACGAACATTTCGAACGTTTTAGAAATAAAGAATTGGCACATAGGATCGAGAAAACCGACCTGAGATGCCCCAAATGCTCCTCCCATGAGTTACTGTAGATTAGAATGTCGTCGAAGAAGACCAATACAAATTGGCGAAGAAGTGGCCGAAAAATATCATTCATCAAGCTCTGGAAGGTGGCGGGGGCGTTGGTCAGCCCAAATGGCATCACTAAAAATTCGAAGTGGCCATCGTGGGTTCGGAACGCAGTTTTGTGCGTATCCGAAGCCTGCATCCGGATTTGGTGATACCCAGAACGCAAGTCAAGCTTGCTAAAGACTCGTGCGCCAGCTAATTCATCGAGCAACTCTTCAATCACAGGAATGGGATATTTATCTTTGACAATAATCACATTCAGGGCACGATAATCCACACAAAAAGGCCAGGTGCCATCCTTCTTGCGCACAAGCAACACGGGGGATGAAAATGAACTGTTGCTGGGTCAGATAATACCTGTGTTCAGCATATCTCCCACCAGACGCTCGATCTCTGCTTTCTGGATGTGGGGGTAACGGTATGGTCTGATGTTAGTTGGTTGGGCCCCTGGCACAAGAGGAATGTGATGGTCATGGGCCCGCTGGGGAGGAAGGCCGGTAGGCTTGGAGAAGATGTCTGCATGGTCCGCCAGGAGGAGGCACATGTCCGGAGGAAGTTCACCCTGCACCACGTCCCCGATTGCACGCTGTTGAAGAAACATCCCTTGAGGTGCAAATCGACATAAGGAGTCAACTGCCTGAGCGGAATGCAGGGTGCCGGGTTGAGTCCCTTGTAAACGCACCCGTTTCCCTTGGACTTCAAAGTCCATAATCAGGTCACGGAAATTCAACAATACGTCGCCCAACTCCTGTAGCCATTGGACGCCCAGTGCCACGTCCGCTCCCTTTGTAGGTAGAAGGAATAGATCCGTGGTAAATGTGTGCCCTTGTATGGTCAAGGACGCTTGAGCACACACACCTGAGCTCTGTAAGTGTTTGCCATCACCAATAAGGACATCAAATGGGGTGGCATCCGAAACATAGCACCCGAGCCGTTGGGCCACCCTGTCGTTGATGAAGTTATGCGTCGAGCCGCTGCCAATCAGAATTGCCACTTGCTGCCGCTTTAACAAGCCTTGGACTCGCATGGTTCGTGGGGTAAAAGTGCCTGTATAGGCATGCATCGATATCTCTGGCTGAACATGGTCATAAGCAGGGGTGAAATCTTCAACCTGGGGAGGTTCATCGTCCTCAAACACCACAATGAGTAGGCTACCCCGAACTGCGCATTGATGGCCCTGAACATACTTTTCGTCACAGTTGAAACATAGGCCCGACGGATAGGAGTGGGGTTTGACCCTGGCAATGCAGGACGGTTAGAACTAGAGCCATGTGTAGGTCCGGTCGGAGGTGTGGGATAGCCAGACGGTCGTGGGGTCCATACCCCACGACTACCTCTTTTCTGACGGCCCAGTTTCTCCTCCTCAATTCTAGAATGACGCACCACTTCGCGCATCGTGTGATAGGGAAAGTGGCACATTTCATCTGCTATCTCGGCCTTCAGTCCACGCTTGAATGTGCCAACTAATGCAACGACTGGCCAGTCGGGCAGTCTGTTAGCAATTTTCATGAAGTCGGAGTAATAGGCCCTTACCGTAGTTGTTTGCTTCAAGGTTGGCAACATCTCATTGAAGTCCTGAAACTCGTTTGGCCCAAACTGAATACACAACTCATCGGAGAAGGACACCCAAGTGGGAAAACGTGTCTCCTTTTCGTACGCCTGGAACCAGATGGAGGCATCGCCATCCAAGTGGAATGCGGCCACCCGTAAGCGCTCATCATCGGAGTAGGTGCCCTGGTACGAGAAAAATTTGTCAGCTTTATAGAGCCATTCAACAGGTTCGTCTTCTCCATTGTACCGAGGAAATTGCAGGCGAGCCAGTCTGGGCTCTGCGCTGCTGCGCTGGCCTCCCCATGACTCTTGGGTTTCATTCCAGACATCCTCCATCTCATCCTGCAGGGGGCGAGTGCGGTTGGTCATTGTGACATTTCGTCGAACACCTTGTGTGCCACGCATTGCTGCGCCATGGTGTCCTCCGTTTGCGTCAAAGTTGACGGATCCCAGTTGGATCCCATAAGGAAAGGGCTGACCGGTGGCCTGGCCAAGCAGAGAGCCTCCTAGCGCCGGAGATCCTTCCTGTCGGCTAGGGCCTCCCATCTCTTGTGAGAGCGGTGGCGGAGTCAAAATGGCAGATTTGAGGGGCTGCTGAGGAGCCTGTGCGAGCCTCATCTCCCGGAGTTCATCCTTGATCGAGGCGAGGAGAGACAGCATGGCTGTCTGAGTGGAATCAGCGTCAGCCTTGGGGCTAGAGGTCTCCTTGGCGACCTCGGCCTCTGGAAAAATTTCGGGTACCATGTTGGGCTGCTTGTGAGGAGGCATGAGCGCTCATGGATCGACGCTCTGATACCAATGTTGTGATCCGGATGGACCACAAGAACTAGGATCGGCAATGGAGGAAGGAAGAAGAAGAGTTGAGAGGAAAGTTTGGAATTCAATATTGCATAACTTCAAAAGGGGAGGACGACCTCCATAAAAAGGAGAGGATGGCGCGTCTCCTAAGGGGGCTGCGCCATCTGTCAAAGCTGATGGGCCTCAAATTGGGCCTGATTATTCTCTACCAGTCCCGTCATCTAACAATTAGCCTAAACGGGCTGATTACAATCTGATTCTTAATAAAAAGGAAATATCCTAATGACAGATGCTGTAGACGTGTTGTGTGGACGTGCAGAACACGACGACATGAAATTCTGAAATATTACATGTCCTGTTTTTCTTAGAAGACCCACATGTGTTTGTGTCAATTGTGACCGACTTAAATATTGTCAACAATATAACACCAAAATACTACAAATTATTTTGTTACATGACTGTTAGAATGCTAAGTGTGAAGGCAATTAATCTCAGATTGTCACTAAATGAAAAGTTTTTAAAATTTTTGCAGCAGGCTTTGACACCACTCGAGGCTCATTATTGTCCATTACAGAAGTCCTGACTTTGGAATAGGAACTTGTCCCTTATCTGTTAGAACTCTGAACAAAAACTTTCTGGGTATCAAACTGCTGTTGAGCCTTCAAAGCTAATTGAATAGCTGCAAATAATGTAAACGCATGCTGTGAACCAATCTTCTCCTGAAGTTTCCATTGGAGACCATTATTAAATCTCCCAATCAATTGCTGTTCAAACTCTCTAACAGGATTTCGAGCAATTAGCTTTTGGAATTCCTGCACATACTCCCATGGAATTCCTAACGCCGATATACCGATATCGGGCCCCACCGATAAAACGAGACGGGTATATATCGGTTTTCAAAAAAAAAATTCAGAAAATTTTTTTTTTTAAAAAAAGGGAAAAAAAAGTAACTTTCCCATTTGTTTCCCATCCTAATACGCATATTTTAAAATCTATGCTTTGTCTAAATTAGTATAACTCATTTTAGAAGTTAGATTGTGAAAATATATGGTAAAAACTAATTTTTGACTACCGATATTTTTTTACAAATATCTTTGATATATCTCCAATATTTTGTCTATTAAGCCGACCGATACGATACCGATATCCGATACGGAATTCCTTGCATACTCATGTACAGTTCGGTTTCCTTGTTTGTAGTTTTGGAATTTTTGGAACAGCACTTGCTCAAAATCCAAGGGGAGATATTGTGCTCTCAGCAATTGGTTCATTTTGAACCAACTCTGAATTGATCTCTTTCCCATCTGTCTTCTTATCAGTTGTACTTGTTCCCACCAGGCAGATGCTCCACCTTTCAATTTGTAGGCTGATCGTTTAAAATTAAACCCTTGCAAGTGCACAAGGCAATTGTACTACAGTGAGTATTAAAGGGTTGTCGAACCTCAGGGACGGATTAATATTCTACCAAATTCAAGAGAAAAGCAGCAGTTTTTAATTAATCTAGAGAAAAGCAATGAACTTTAATTAAACTAAGCTGAGATTAATCAATAGGAGAAGTACCAAGGCTTCGAATCCACCACAATAGACTAGTGTATCGTCTCTCTCTCTCTCTTGAATTCAGATTTCCAGTTGGCTAGTGTATTCCTCTCGGACATACACTTGTCAATTCAAATTATAGTGCCCTCCTCTCGGATGTAACACATAAATCTATTAAAACATGGAACTGTGATCTATCTCTCTCGAGTATAAACCAATGAGACTTTATTAATATGTAACACTTCAGAGCCCTTACGTTCCTCTCGGACATGCAAGTGCTCTTTCAGATTGAAATCCACAAAGATCCACTCTTGTCTCTCTCGAGTACAAAGAATAAACTCTAATGAATTAACTTTTATTGCATAACAAAGATTCATACACCAACTAGAATAAAAACATAATATGAGAGAAAGAAACAATACAACCAATCAGTTGGGTTTCATCTACGCCTTGGAAGAGAGTCTAGCCAAGCATGGGAAGAGAATCCATCAACAAGTTCTTCATCATCTTCTTCTTCTTCTTCTTCTTCCTTTGCTCTAGCCTCCAAGGTCTCCAAAAGAACTCAAAACTCTATTCTTGCATACCCCATACGTTCTCCCTTAAGGCATATATATAGGGGTGAAGGAAAACCCTCAAATCCCCTTCCAAATCCGAGTCAAAATAGGGTTAAATTGCGTTTTCCGTATGCACCGATCGATCGCCTTCATAGCACGATCGATCGCTTTACGAACGTAGCCGAACGAAGCCGTTTTCCTTTGTTAATTACTCCCGATCGATCGTATTGCGAACGATGCCGGACGAATCCGATCGATCGTTTTTACTGTCTTCGCAAGTCCAAAAATTCCAGTAGATACGATCGATCGTTTGGGTGTCCGATCGATCGTTTTCTCCAATGTAGTGTTTTTAGCGGAAGATGAGATCGATCGCGTAACTGATGCGATCGATCGTTTTTACTGTCCGGAATCTTCAAATGGCTATAACTTTTTGCTCCGAACTCCGAATTGCGCGTGGTTGGTGGCGTTGGAAAGCTGACTCCTTGAACTTTCACATGAGACTTGAATCAGTCCAATCCGATATTTGTACACGGAGTTATGATAATTTGACCATTGAAGTCCGTTTTCGCCATATTTTTGCATCTTTGCTCTCATTTCCTACAAAACCAAAAACTATATTAAAGTAGTAGTTATTCTAATCAAACACTAGCATAAACATAAGTTTAGGAGATAATATAATGCATATTTCATGTATAGATCATAGGCAACTACTTTCACTTGTTTTTCTACAGGAACTTCCATCCCTTCAAAATACCTTTCAACCGACACCAGCCAATCCAGAAAATCTTCGAGATGCACCGTACCATCAAAATCAGGTAAATCCAGCTTAGGCCGAAACTGATGATTAAAATTTTGTGTCATGCTGCCATCTCTTTCACCTCTATTCACATGATAAGGCCGAGTGGTTGCTCTATCAGCTCTATTTCTTCTAGAATGCTGAAATCACAGTTGTGATTCAGGATTTCCTTCATCTTCTTCTAATTCTTCACTATTGGAATGACCTGTCTGTACACCTCTTTGAGAAGATCCGGATGGATTATCTTGGTTGATAGCCACATTTCTTGGACCTGTGGCCAAAATTTGCGGGGGTACCATTCCTACAGACATTTGTTCTAATTTTTGTAGAACTTGTTGCATTGTAGTCAATATATGTTGTTGTACCTCCAATTCTCCACTAGAACCCCATGCTGCCATGATCGTCTACAAATCAACCTTGCTCTGATACCAATTTGATGTAGCAGAATTGTAAAAAACAGCTTGGAACAGAATTTTACAAATAATTTATCAAACACCTTTTCAGTAATTTCTCATTCTTCATTGTTCAATAGAACTTTCAATTACAGAATAGTAACTACAGACAATGTAACTATGACATCAAACACTTTCAGGCAATTACATAGACTCCATGAATCAACTATTCTCGAATTGCATTTATGCTTTCACAACATCATTAATAGTTCGATCAATCTCAAGTAAAACATCATTGGTAAAAAGAACTGACACATTGGTTCTCCAACAGAGAGCCAAATCACGGGAATCCACCAGCTACCTCCTGCCAGAATTCCACATGTAAAATTGTAGGAGAATCCGCTCCTTGAGCTCAGACAAATTTCAAAATTCGAAAATCAAATCAAAGCTGAAAACTCAAATGGCTCGAAGGCCTATTTATAGAACATTGTATTTACGAGTTTACTAAAATGTCCCTGGCTGTAACACTAACAAATTTTAACTACTGTGTCTTCTTTTATCTTTTCACATAATTTCAGCTTTTGAAACCCAGCTTCCTCGATGCTCTGTTTTCTCTACTTTGTTTTCTTTATAATTTCAAATTCTCCAACAAATCAACAAACAGGTCAATAGCGATGGACAAAAGCGTCGCAAAAAGTATTCTTAAACGTCGCTACAGATATCTTACAACGCTTTTTATGCGTCGTTCAATGCGTTGCTGTTGATACCGGCGCAATTGCACAATTCCGACAAAATGGTTAAAGCGTCGCAACTGTTCAATTTCGACAAAACAGTTAAACCGTCGCAAACATATATTTTCCACGGTTGTTAAAGCGTCCCAACTATTCAATTTCTTCGAAAGGTTAGACCATCGCAAACATATATTTTCCACGGTTGTTAAAGCGTCGTAACTGTTCAATTTCGACGAAAAGTTAGACCGTCGCAAGTATATATTTTCTACTGTTGTTAAAATGTTAAAATTGGGAAGTAGCATCAGTTTTTGGGTTCGTCCCTATTGTGATATGGCAACACTTTTCTACTTTTAACCACACTATTTAAGCGTTAAAAAAGGCATCCATGAAATTTGACCAAATATGTAAAATATATCGTTATTAAGTAGTCACGACAAACAAATAGCGTCACAAATATTAATAAGCAACATAAAATAATATATTAAAAAGTGTCGCTATTGCTTAATTGTGACACATGAGATTATCAATTTTGCTTATTTGGACACAAAAAAATTTAATATTCCTTATTTAAGACGACCAACCAATAGAAGAAAATATTAATTAATTGAAAAGTACACATATAATTTAATTGTTTGCCTAATCTTTCATTTAGAAACATTTGTGTGAAATTTGTCCACACTAAATCATGTAATTACATCAAATCAGAAGTTGATTATTATAGTAAAAAAATATGTCTACATAACTAAAAGCTAATAACCTAAAATTGATTTAATGACCCAAAGTAAAAATAGACACCACCACCAATTTTCGACTATCATTCTACCACTTAATCTCTTCCTCAGTCAATCCTGTACATCGGTAATGGTTTAAATATATTAGCAACACAGACATTATATTCAAGTTATAACAAACTTGTGATTGAAAAATTATGTTTTATTCATAATTTTTACGAAAATTTTGACAGTCTCCCCTATATTTTTGATATGTAAAAATCCTGTAATAATCTAAAATACATGTATAGATTATAATAAGTAAATAACAAAATTTTCACGTACACAACTGACATAACTAAGACACAAGTCTAACTTTTTACTGCTCAGCAAATTGTTTCATACCTGTCTTCAACATAGACCAAACACCCCCCAAACACCCGCACTTATGGAAATGGCCAAATTAAGGAGAAAGAAAATAACAAACCAGCAAACAACATAAGCCTCAAACATACCTATCATAATACTAAAGATCCATTTTCCAATAACACTACAAAGTCATAATTTGAAGAAAAAGAAAGGATGCTTATGTCACTAAAAACAATGTAAAAAGGCAATCTTTTTCTTCTTCCTCTTCCATGGCCTATTGCATTCTTGATTGCATACAATCAATTGAGGACGAAGAGCGAACGCAAAGAATTAAAACAACAAAGATGGAAGTGCAAGCTAAACAATATCAATTAAAGCAAACATAAAACCAAACTAGCTCATGCATTCTGGAGTAACATAGGACCCCCACCACCTCATGAAAACTGCCAAATTAAGCAAAAACAACACCAGACTCGAACATTTCCATCACAATATTAAAGACCCACTTCCCAAAAAACACTAAAGACTAAAAATGAAGGAAAAATAAAATATGCCCAAGTGAAAATGTCACTATAAACAATACAAAAGACAGTTTGTGCAAGTCATGTCAACCTTCAAGTTTCTTGTACCACAAGACAAAAAAATCATTAAGAGTTTAAATTAATAAACTCTTGAATGCGGATTAAGAGTTTCAAGTAATATCCTCTTGAATGTGTATGCATGCATCCTATCATGAACAAGAATACTGAGTCATCATTTTTTTGTCAAAAAAATAAAAATACTGATAATCAGGCAACTAGTACGATGTCTTCTCAGCAAGACAAAAGACCCATTCAAAGTTTACATATCCTCTCTTGAAGTTAGAATGCATGCATCCAAAATTCAACTAATCTTTCCACCCTCCAATTTACATCAGTCATCGTATTAGTGACTTAACAGTTTAATCATGGTAACCTGACTGTTCCTCTAGTCATCATCATCATCATCATCCGGAGCGAAAATTAATTCTCAAAATTAAGTAACATATAAAAATAATTTTTTTTTACAATTGTCTAATGGTAATAAACTGAAAAACTGGAGCTATTGCAGTTTTTATACATGCCAATCACAATAATCAACATCGTATTTAATAATCAAAGATATTTCCTAGTACAGGTAGTCAACAAGCATATATAGGCATCAAAATAGATAAACAATGGTTTGCACAGCTATAGTCTATCCATCTCATGCAAAAAAGTAACATATCAAATTTTGAAATGCATGATGAGCACTAGTAAGAAGGCAAGATCACGAGTGTGAAAATTACCATATTGCATAAGCATCTCAATGACCATGGCATAGAAGAGGAGCATCTGCAAAGTAAAAATAATACTTCAAAGAAAGGAACAAATGAGGACTTGTTAAACATATTATTGCAATGGCAATTATATAAACTTGTTACCATGAAGGAGGGGCATCTTGTTGCTGCTTCATGAACTCAAGCAGCTTATCAATGTTGCTTTGTTGTTGCTCAAAGTGTTCTCTATATTTTCGGCCAGAAGCTCATGAGCTTCAGCAGCAGATTGTTCTGCCATCTCAGCTCTTCGATTTGCCTGATCAAGTTGTGATTGTGTGATCCTTGATGATGAGGAAGATGGTGGAGCCACCTCACCATGTCCAAGCCCTAGAACATAGCCTCTACGAGTCCCTTTCAAAATCTCAAAGGCTACCTCATCGTCAGATGGCTTTTGTGTTTCAGTTGACCCATCTGCAGGCTGAGCCTCCTTGTGCAATGTGTCCATTTGATTCTGCAAGTGTACATACCTATATTAAGTTTCTTTAAAGAAAAGGAAAAAATATATGCATTTAAATAATTAAGGCTGATCGTTTAAATAATTAAGACCCACCAGGCAGATGCTCCACCTTTCAATTTGTAGGCTGATCGTTTAAAATTAAACCCTTGCAAGTGCACAAGGCAATTGTACTACAGTGAGTATTAAAGGGTTGTCGAACCTCAGGGACGGATTAATATTCTACCAAATTCAAGAGAAAAGCAGCAGTTTTTAATTAATCTAGAGAAAAGCAATGAACTTTAATTAAACTAAGCTGAGATTAATCAATAGGAGAAGTACCAAGGCTTCGAATCCACCACAATAGACTAGTGTATCGTCTCTCTCTCTCTCTTGAATTCAGATTTCCAGTTGGCTAGTGTATTCCTCTCGGACATACACTTGTCAATTCAAATTATAGTGCCCTCCTCTCGGATGTAACACATAAATCTATTAAAACATGGAACTGTGATCTATCTCTCTCGAGTATAAACCAATGAGACTTTATTAATATGTAACACTTCAGAGCCCTTACGTTCCTCTCGGACATGCAAGTGCTCTTTCAGATTGAAATCCACAAAGATCCACTCTTGTCTCTCTCGAGTACAAAGAATAAACTCTAATGAATTAACTTTTATTGCATAACAAAGATTCATACACCAACTAGAATAAAAACATAATATGAGAGAAAGAAACAATACAACCAATCAGTTGGGTTTCATCTACGCCTTGGAAGAGAGTCTAGCCAAGCATGGGAAGAGAATCCATCAACAAGTTCTTCATCATCTTCTTCTTCTTCTTCTTCTTCCTTTGCTCTAGCCTCCAAGGTCTCCAAAAGAACTCAAAACTCTATTCTTGCATACCCCATACGTTCTCCCTTAAGGCATATATATAGGGGTGAAGGAAAACCCTCAAATCCCCTTCCAAATCCGAGTCAAAATAGGGTTAAATTGCGTTTTCCGTATGCACCGATCGATCGCCTTCATAGCACGATCGATCGCTTTACGAACGTAGCCGAACGAAGCCGTTTTCCTTTGTTAATTACTCCCGATCGATCGTATTGCGAACGATGCCGGACGAATCCGATCGATCGTTTTTACTGTCTTCGCAAGTCCAAAAATTCCAGTAGATACGATCGATCGTTTGGGTGTCCGATCGATCGTTTTCTCCAATGTAGTGTTTTTAGCGGAAGATGAGATCGATCGCGTAACTGATGCGATCGATCGTTTTTACTGTCCGGAATCTTCAAATGGCTATAACTTTTTGCTCCGAACTCCGAATTGCGTGTGGTTGGTGGCGTTGGAAAGCTGACTCCTTGAACTTTCACATGAGACTTGAATCAGTCCAATCCGATATTTGTACACGGAGTTATGATAATTTGACCATTGAAGTCCGTTTTCGCCATATTTTTGCATCTTTGCTCTCATTTCCTACAAAACCAAAAACTATATTAAAGTAGTAGTTATTCTAATCAAACACTAGCATAAACATAAGTTTAGGAGATAATATAATGCATATTTCATGTATAGATCACACCCCCAAACCTAGATTTTGCTAGTCCCTAGCAAAACAAAACAAAACAAAATCAAACAAACTAAGGAACTAATGCATAAAAGTAAACACCACTTTCGTAGGGAACACGATTGCATTGAGCGTATGCAACAAGCCGTTAAACCTCTAGGTGGCCCTAGTAGGACGAGTGTTGTCTCGTGAGGGTTTGCAGCCATGCTACCCACAAACATGTATTTATTAATCTAATTATCCTAAGTTCAAAACAAAGAAAAAATAAAAACATTGTAAAAACAAGCAAACCTATTATCCCGATAAATACATACTACAATGCTTAAGAAAATCAACCACATGTACTTGGTTCATAATCAACAGGAATATAGAAGCCCTCAAGTAAGTGGTTTTATTCCACACTTTCATCTTGGAAATTTCTGCTCAAATATTATATAGCATGATAACATAAATAGTAGAAAGTGTAGAACATTGTAGCAATACAATCTAAATTTCTGTTTATACAGATCCAGTGTTACCCATTAACCAAAGAACATCAGAATCTACATAGTCATCGTCATCTTTAGGTTCATGATAGCACAGATCTGCGCGCCTCCTTCAGGTCCAACATTCTAGATTTGAGAGGATAATACACCACAGACTTTTTTTTTTTTTTTTCTTTCGCTAGGACTGTGTAAGGCCTGACTTCAAGATGCTTAGGTTTAGCAATGACTCAGGCCAATGACTCCCAGCCAGTTGGCTTAGGGCATTAGGTATTGAGAGACCGCTTCGAGCCCGAGCATCAGCCTAAGTTAATCCTATAAAGTCAAGCAGCCCCTTTTCTTTTATTTTGTTTTCATTTTTTCGCATTTTTTCATTTTCATCATTCATATTTTCAGCACATCTTTATTTTGTCCAGGCTGTATTATACTCTCAACCTATTTCCGGTTCCAATCCCTTGCCATAGCCAAGTAAATGGTCTATCATGATCTTTTAAGCTCAACAGATAACTACACATCATCCAATGACTATGACTAAAGACATCCCACTGTAGATTAGTAATCAACAAATCTCTAGATGGTATTACTTTATGTACTAGTGTGTGTAAGTGAATTTTCTTAGTTCAAGCACTTATTCCAAGAGGACTGTAACAGAAAGATATGCTCAGTTAAGTGTATCTATCCTCCAGTATACTTACTCACACTTCCAATGCAAATTAATCTCCTAAGAATTGTAACATGCATTATTACGGGATAAACTATCAAAACTTAAGAAAAAGTACTAACAAGTAACTTTAAAAACTACTCAATTTTATTTTCAATTTCTTTTTCTGATTTTACAATGAAGCACATCCTCTCCCCCAAACCTAATACAAGCATTGTCCTCAATGCACAACAAAAGATAAAAAAGCAATGATCTGAGATAAGTAAAGGAGAGAAGAGGAAGGAAAACCACCAGAAAAGAAAGGACTAAGAGTCCTGGTCGTCGCCATCGCCATCGTCCGTAGGAGGGAAACGCCAATCATGGAGAAAGTCAACAATAGAGTCTAGGCGTAACGTGATAGCATTTTGGGACTCTTGATATGCCTGCTGGGTTGCAAGAATCTGTTGCTGTGTAGCCCGAATCTCCTGCACATGGCCAGTGAGATCAGTGATCTGCTGCTGAATAGATTCCCAAGGAGGCTGCTGAGTAGGCTGACTCGGAGGTGGCTCGGCCTGCTCCTCAGCACGGCGAGCCTGTGGCCAAGTATGTATACGTGTGTGGGCGATCATACGGTTAAAGGCGTCAACTCCAATCGGACCGAGTCCACGAGATAAACGTGCATGCTCTGGAAAACGGACCCCACTGGTCTGGAATATGCGCTCAAGAATGAAAGGATACGGTAGCCGTTCATCCTTTCTCCCCACCATCATCTGCTTCATCCGCCCAAAGACGAATGAAGGTAAATCAAGGTCGCCCCGCCTAGCCTCGTCGCCGAATACATATAGTAGCTCAGTCATCGTGCCGTCAACTTTCTCCTTCCTGGCGGACCATACATCATGCTGGAAAATGAGAAAGGCAAATCGGAACTCCGGTAGCATGCTGATGGCCTGGAGATATGTGGTCAGGCAAGGTCCTATGGGCGACCCTGTCAAGCGACCCGTAATAATGCGAGGCATGGGAAGTTGATAACCACTAAAATCTGGATGCCGAATAGTACCTCGCTCGCAGCCCATAACTCGAGCTATGTCAGCAGCCCGGATGCGTAAAGGAGTGCCACCCACCAAACTGCGAATGGCAACTTGTTCATGATCCTCGTGGTCGTCTATAGTGCCATTCAAATAGAACTCTCTGACGGCGTCCTCGTGCACCAGGTGAGGCACATTCCCCGTCGTAGAAGCAATACGGGTGAAGTAATTCACCCAGTCCGGCCGAGTCTTTATCCAGCCTTGGGTCGGTAGATCAGGAATATATGGATTTAGGAGAACCTGACGCTCATATTGAAGTGGCCGTGGTGGTGGAGTAGCAGTAGGTGGAGGTGCAGGGGTGGAAGCAGCATGTCGTGAAGTCGAAGCTTCACTCCTAGGGCGTTTGTGAGCAGAGGATTTCTGAGGCATCGTTCCTGAAAATCAAAGGTCATAATAAAAACCCTTATAAAGATAACTAATGCACAAAGAAGTATAGATCATCAGCACAGTAGGCATATCACAAATAATGGCATAGGAAAGCTCGTTGGCGCTGTGTTTTTTTTTTTTTTTGAAAAATAAAAAAAATAAATAAAAATAAATAAAAATAAATAAATAAGTAAAAATCGGAGATAGCAATCATGAACATGCAATGGAATCAGCAATCAAAAGTATGCATGAGAGGAATCGAAAATCCGGAATGTCTCACTTTCGGAAATTTTTTTTTTTTTTTTTTCGATTGAAAAAAAAAAAACAGAACTGTTCACGCACAAAAATCATAAGATTTGGCGAAAATGCTGAGAATCAAAGGCTGAACTCATACACAAGTATCACAATAATCAATTTAAGAGCAAGTATGAGACAGATTTCAAAAGTACCTAACAGAAATTAAGAAAAATCAGTTTTTTTTTTCGTTTCGGCTTACCGGAATAAAAGCTCGGGATTGCGATGAAAAGAGACGGAAATCTCAAAAACGGCCACCGGAAATGGATTCTCCGTGCAAAACTTCGTCGGGGGCCGGAGTCTTAGCTCAAACTGGGGTCGGAGGCGGCGGTGGCGAGCAAAAATAGGTTTCGTTCGCCGCCGCCGCGCAGGTTTTAAAGACGAAGAAGACGACCCGCGATCGATCGCACAAAAATCCGATCGATCGTTTTAACCGATGATGATCGGCGCCCGTCAGATCACAGATGAACGGCGTTGATGATCTGCAGATACGATCGTAGTGCGATCGATCGTATTTACTGTTTAACATTTTTTTTTTTTTTTTTTTAAAACTCTAATGAATTAAGCAGAAAAAACCTCCCCCAAACGTATTATGCACATTGTCCCAATGTAAATAATAAAAAAAAAAAAAAAAAAATAAAGAAGATGAAAAGGGAAGAATACACCTGATTACGTGGGTTGCCTCCCACCAAGCGCTAAGTTTAACGTCTTCAGCCAGACGTTGATCCATGCTCATGTTGTACTTGTTGAACCAGCAAAATATACCGGCATCTCATCCTGGTCACTAACTGCCTCCAAATAAGGTTTCAAGCGATGGCCATTTACTTTGAATGTGCTCCCATCTTTTGGATTTCGGATCTCAACAGCACCATGTGGAAACGCTTCAGTCACAGTAAAAGGTCCAGACCACCGAGTGCGAAGCTTCCCAGGGAATAAGTGCAGCCGAGAGTTATAGAGCAACACCTTCTGATCAGGCTGAAAGGATTTCCTGGAAATCATCTTGTCATGAACCGCCTTAGTGCGCATTTTGTAGAGCTTGGCATTCGCATATGCATCAAGGCGCATTTCCTCTAATTCACTCAGTTGGAGCTTGCGCTGTTCACCGGCCTTATCCATGTCGAAGTTGTAGGCCTTAATAGCCCAGTAAGCCCGGTGCTCCAACTCAACAGGTAAATGGCAAGCTTTGCCATATACCAATCTATACGGAGACATGCCAATCGGGGTCTTGAAAGCTGTCCGGTAGGCCCATAATGCATCATTGAGTCTCAAGGACCAATCTTTTCTGTCGGGGCGAACCGTCTTCTCGAGAATCTGCTTGATTTGGCGATTGGAGACCTCCACCTGGCCACTGGTCTGAGGATGATATGGTGTGGCAACCTTGTGGGTGACGGAATATTTCTTGAGAAGAGCTTCAAATGACCTGTTACAAAAGTGAGAACCTCCGTCACTAATGATAGCTCGAGGAGTTCCAAACCTGCTGAAAATGTTAGTTTTCAGAAATTCCAGCACAACTTTATGATCATTGGTCCTAGTGGCAACAGCTTCAATCCACTTAGACACATAATCAACAGCAACAAGAATAAATGTATGACCAAAAGATGGCGGAAAAGGTCCCATGAAATCGATACCCCATACATCAAATAGATCAACAATCAATATAGGTTGTAGAGGCATCATATTCCTTTTAGACAAGGCTCCCAATTTTTGACACCTATCGCAAGATTGACAATAAGCATGGGCATCTTTAAATAGAGTTGGCCAATAAAAACCACTTTGAAGTACTTTGGCTGCAGTTTTCTTACCACCGAAGTGTCCACCACAGGCCCGAGAGTGACAAAAAGATAAAATGCTATGAAACTCACTCTCTGGAACACATCGTCTTATGACTTGATCCGCACATATCTTAAATAGATCAGGGTCATCCCAATAGTAATGTTTGACTCGTGAGAAAAACAAGTCTTTGTCATGTTTAGTCCAAAAGGTGGGGATTTGACCCACAGCAAGATAATTCACGATATGTGCGTACCAAGGTGGAGCAGTAGTTGAGACAGCAAAAAGCTGCTCATCAGGGAATGAATCCCTCAGAGGGTCATGGCTGTGCAAATCAGGAATAGGAATTCTGGATAGATGATCAGCCACAACATTCTCAGAACCCTTTTTATCTTTAATTTCAAAGTCAAACTCCTGAAGAAGTAAGATCCAACGGATCAGCCTTGGCTTGGCATCCTTCTTGGAAAGGAGGTACCGTAAGGCCGCATGGTCAGAAAAAATGATGATCTTACTACCCAGGAGGTATGACCGGAACTTATCTAATGCAAACACAACAGCAAGCAGCTCTTTTTCAGTGGTAGTATAATTCAATTGAGCGTCAGTGAGCGTCTTGCTCGCATAATATATAACATGAGGAATCTTGTTAAGGCGTTGGCCTAACACTGCCCCTACAGCAAAATTAGAGGCATCGCACATGATTTCGAAGGGCAGTGTGTAGTCAGGGGGCTTAATAATGGGGGAACTCGAGAGGAGGGTTTTTAATGTGGTAAAGGCCGTTTTGCAAGAATCATCAAATTCAAATGGCACGTCCTGACCTAAGAGGTGACAGAGTGGACGTGATATCTTACTAAAATCTTTGATAAATCGGCGATAAAACCCGGCATGGCCAAGGAAAGACCGTATTTGCTTCACTGAGGTAGGAGATGGTAAATTAGCAATTAGGTCAACATTGGCCTTATCAACCTCTATACCCCTTTTTGATATAACATGTCCAAGCACAATCCCCTGTTGAACCATGAAATGGCTCTTTTCCCAACTTAACACTAAGTTTGTTTCCTCACATCTTTTTAAAACCATAGTAAGGTTATGCAAGCATTCATCAAAACAAGTGCCAAATACCGAAAAATCATCCATAAAAACTTCCAAAAATTTATCAATCATGTCAGAAAAGATGGACATCATGCATCGCTGAAATGTAGCCGGAGCATTGCAAAGACCAAAAGGCATTCTTCGATATGCAAATGTACCAAAGGGGCATGTAAAAGTCGTCTTCTCCTGATCCCCTGGAAAAACTGGCACTTGATTATATCCTGAGTACCCATCTAAAAAGCAATAAAACTCTTGGCCCGCTAGTTTCTCTAGGATTTGGTCAATGAATGGGAGAGGGAAATGATCCTTACGGGTATTGGAGTTCAGTTTCCTATAATCAATGCATACCCGCCAGCCCGTGGTTTCTCTTATTGGCACAAGTTCACCCTCTGAGTTTGGTTTCACCGTGATGCCTGATTTCTTAGGGACGACCTGGATGGGGCTCACCCACTCGCTGTCAGAGATAGGGTATATGATACCTGCATCTAGGAGTTTCACTATCTCTTTCATCACCACCTCTCCCATGTGAGGGTTCAACCGTCTCTGCCCCTCCCTAGAAGATTTAGCCTGGTCCTCCAGGTTTATGCGATGCATGCACACAGAGGGGTCTATACCCCGGAGGTCAGCTACTGTCCATCCTATAGCTCGCCGGTGTGTGGTAAGGATCTCCAACAACTGGGCTTCCTGGTCACTAGATAAACTTGAGGAGATAATCACAGGAAGGGTGTCATTAGGACCCAGAAAGGCATATTTCAGCGAGCTAGGTAGGGTTTTCAGATCAAGTGTGGGAGGAGACTCTATGGAAGGTTTGAGTGGTGGAGAGGTGGACACAGGCAGAGGGTCGGGGTGGGGTCTCCATGGGATATGGTCAGGGTGTAAGGCAGCCACTAAATGGTGATGGACCTCTTCAAGGTCAGGTGTGCCCTCATAGGTATCAATCCAGTCATAGAAAAGGGTGTGCTCGAGGGCATCCTTAAGCACAGCAAATGGGAGGTACTCCTGGACCAGGTCATCTAGGTCGTCAACCATAAGGCATTCAACTTCACTCGAGGGTTGTTGGGAAGCACTAAAGATGTTTAATTTAACTTTCATGTTCCCGAATGAGACGTTCATGAGACCCGACCTACAATTGATGGTGGCATCAGCGGTAGCTAGGAAAGGCCGGCCAAGGATAACAGGAATTTGGGACTTGGAGTTGGCAACAGGTTCCATGTCTAGAACGACAAAGTCAACAGGAAAGTAGAACCGGTCAACTCCGACAAGAACGTCTTCTATAATACCTCTAGGTTTGCGAATGGATCGATCTGCTAACTGTAGGGTGACTGAGGTGGGCTGCAACTCTCCTAGGCCAAGTTGTTGATAAACTGAGTATGGGAGGAGATTGACACTGGCGCCTAGATCTAAGAGGGCTCTGCTAATGGTATGGTCACCGATGACAATGGATATAACAGGGGTTCCCGGGTCCTTGAATTTAGGTGGCACATCACTGGTTAGTAAAGAGCTGACTTGGTTGGTCAAAAAGACCTTTTGGGTGACATGGGATTTGGTTTTTCTCTTTTGGGTACACAGGTCTTTCAGGAACTTGGCATACGCAGGTACTTGTTTGATGGCATCTAAGAGGGGAAGATTGACCTTAACCTGCTTGAACACCTCTAACATTTCCTCCATTCGTTGGTGGGACTTACTAAACGGGGAGGGTTGGTTGAGGCATTGGGGGAAAGGGGCCCTAGGGATATAGGATGTATCCTTTGTGGGTTCCCGAGGGGCTTCCTGTTGCGGTGAGAGATTAACAGGGTCAGGCATAGTAGGAGTGGATTGGTTCTGTTTCTCGAGGAGAGTGTCCTCACTCGCAATAGGTGGGTCCCTAACCTGATTGTCCACTTGTTTTCCATTTCTTAGGGTAGTAACGGCTTGCACCTGCTTATTTGGATAATGGGAACCTTCAACGGCGAACTGGCCTCTAGGGTTCTGCTGTGGTTGGCTAGGCAAGGTTCCTACTTCCCTACGGTTCATAGATTGGGCCAGCTGTCCTAACTGGGTTTCTATTTTGGCAATGGATTGTGTATAGGAGTGGACAAGCTGGGCCTGGGTTCTTAGCTCACCTGTCAGCTCTCTATGTTTGGTTTCTATCTTGGCGTCCACCTTGGCTTCCATCGCATTAAAAGCTGAGAGGAGGGTAGATTGGGTGGCTAGCAATTGGCTCATCTGATCTTCTAGGGATGGTTTCTTATTGGTTTGGTCAAATGGGGGAGCGGTAGCTGGTTGGTAAGTCTGAGTTGGGTGTTGGATTTCGGGTCTTGGGGCCTGATTGAAAGTGGTCCCTTGGTTAGGCTGTTTCCAGGCGAAATTGGGATGATTTCGCCACCCCGGGTTGTAGGTATTTGAATAGGGGTTATTAGCTCTAGGGTAGCCTTGTGCAAAGTTGGCTTGCTCCTGTACAAGATCAGGATACTGGGAAGCTGAAGGGCAGTCAACTACAGTGTGCATGGGGCTGGCACAGATGGCACAGGCATCGTGAGAGATAGGGGTCTGAGAAGGGAGCTGTGAGAAAAAACGGTCAAATCTCTCGGTCAGTGATGCCACTTGGTGTTCTAAACTGTTGGTGGGCTTAACATCATACATGCCTCCCCTTGAGGCACTCCTACCCGGCAGATGGCCTTCAGTTCTGTAGAGGGTAGCACTATGTAGAGAATTTTCACTTAGGTCCTCTAGTAGGTCCCAGGCATCATCAGGGGTTTTTTTCATGAATGTGCCTCCACAGGAGGCATCAATCAGGGTCTTGTGCTGGTCGCACACACCCTCATGAAATCGCTGCACTAGCTGCCACTTGGGCACATCATGGTGGGGACAGGATCGGAGGAGGGATTTCATTCTTTCCCAACTTTCATGGAATTGCTCATTTGGTTGCTGGGTAAAAGTAATGATTTCGTTGCGGATCTTATTAGTCCGCCCCACAGGAAAATACTTCTTTAGGAATTCAGCTTGTAGTTCCTCCCAAGTAGAAATAGAGTTATGTGCAAGGGAGTAGAGCCATTCCTTGGCCCTGTCTTTTAAAGTGAATGGGAAAAGTCTAAGGCGCACCTGGTCATCCGATAATGTGAGTTTGAATGTGGTGTTAACCTCCAAGAAATTTTGGAGATGCCTATAAGGATTCTCATTAAGTTGGCCGTGATAAGTGGGCAGCATTTGGATGATGTTTGGTTTGATTTCAAAATTGGCCACGGTAGCAGGTAGTAGGATACAGGAAGGGGAGGTGTAGGCTGTTGGACGGTAGTAATCTTGCAGGGTTCGGGCATGGGGGATTAATGGATCCTGGTTTAGACCAGTACCATCCCAGAGGTTCATGTTGTTCGCCATATGTTGGATTTCAGGAATTGATTGTCTAGGAGTTCTCAAAATTCTGTAGAGTCGCTCAGGATCAGGGTCAAAAGCTAGGTCGGGGTTTAGGGAACGACGACCATGCATGCACAAATAAAATCAAACAAAACCTGTGCAGTCCTAATAGCGACAACTAGCAAACATCAACCCTAGATAGCGACAACTAGCAACCTAATAGCGACAACTAGCACGTCATGCAATCCCACAAAGAAAATGAAAACACCAAGCACCCAAATTTATTCTAAAAGAGGGTTAAGAGAGTGCAAACAGTGGGAAGGGATGGCCCTTCCAACGATGACGAAAATCTGCGTCCTCTCTTAATCCTGCAAAAAGGAAGAAGAATGAAATTACGCTACTGAGAGTAAATCTAAATTTAATGAAACTACTCTAAAACTAACTATGCTAAGAATTTAGTAAACTATTGTGCCGTCCCCGGCAACGGCGCCAAAAACTTGATCGTTTAAAATTAAACCCTTGCAAGTGCACAAGGCAATTGTACTACAGTGAGTATTAAAGGGTTGTCGAACCTCAGGGACGGATTAATATTCTACCAAATTCAAGAGAAAAGCAGCAGTTTTTAATTAATCTAGAGAAAAGCAATGAACTTTAATTAAACTAAGCTGAGATTAATCAATAGGAGAAGTACCAAGGCTTCGAATCCACCACAATAGACTAGTGTATCGTCTCTCTCTCTCTCTTGAATTCAGATTTCCAGTTGGCTAGTGTATTCCTCTCGGACATACACTTGTCAATTCAAATTATAGTGCCCTCCTCTCGGATGTAACACATAAATCTATTAAAACATGGAACTGTGATCTATCTCTCTCGAGTATAAACCAATGAGACTTTATTAATATGTAACACTTCAGAGCCCTTACGTTCCTCTCGGACATGCAAGTGCTCTTTCAGATTGAAATCCACAAAGATCCACTCTTGTCTCTCTCGAGTACAAAGAATAAACTCTAATGAATTAACTTTTATTGCATAACAAAGATTCATACACCAACTAGAATAAAAACATAATATGAGAGAAAGAAACAATACAACCAATCAGTTGGGTTTCATCTACGCCTTGGAAGAGAGTCTAGCCAAGCATGGGAAGAGAATCCATCAACAAGTTCTTCATCATCTTCTTCTTCTTCTTCTTCTTCCTTTGCTCTAGCCTCCAAGGTCTCCAAAAGAACTCAAAACTCTATTCTTGCATACCCCATACGTTCTCCCTTAAGGCATATATATAGGGGTGAAGGAAAACCCTCAAATCCCCTTCCAAATCCGAGTCAAAATAGGGTTAAATTGCGTTTTCCGTATGCACCGATCGATCGCCTTCATAGCACGATCGATCGCTTTACGAACGTAGCCGAACGAAGCCGTTTTCCTTTGTTAATTACTCCCGATCGATCGTATTGCGAACGATGCCGGACGAATCCGATCGATCGTTTTTACTGTCTTCGCAAGTCCAAAAATTCCAGTAGATACGATCGATCGTTTGGGTGTCCGATCGATCGTTTTCTCCAATGTAGTGTTTTTAGCGGAAGATGAGATCGATCGCGTAACTGATGCGATCGATCGTTTTTACTGTCCGGAATCTTCAAATGGCTATAACTTTTTGCTCCGAACTCCGAATTGCGCGTGGTTGGTGGCGTTGGAAAGCTGACTCCTTGAACTTTCACATGAGACTTGAATCAGTCCAATCCGATATTTGTACACGGAGTTATGATAATTTGACCATTGAAGTCCGTTTTCGCCATATTTTTGCATCTTTGCTCTCATTTCCTACAAAACCAAAAACTATATTAAAGTAGTAGTTATTCTAATCAAACACTAGCATAAACATAAGTTTAGGAGATAATATAATGCATATTTCATGTATAGATCATAGGCAACTACTTTCACTTGTTTTTCTACAGGAACTTCCATCCCTTCAAAATACCTTTCAACCGACACCAGCCAATCCAGAAAATCTTCGAGATGCACCGTACCATCAAAATCAGGTAAATCCAGCTTAGGCCGAAACTGATGATTAAAATTTTGTGTCATGCTGCCATCTCTTTCACCTCTATTCACATGATAAGGCCGAGTGGTTGCTCTATCAGCTCTATTTCTTCTAGAATGCTGAAATCACAGTTGTGATTCAGGATTTCCTTCATCTTCTTCTAATTCTTCACTATTGGAATGACCTGTCTGTACACCTCTTTGAGAAGATCCGGATGGATTATCTTGGTTGATAGCCACATTTCTTGGACCTGTGGCCAAAATTTGCGGGGGTACCATTCCTACAGACATTTGTTCTAATTTTTGTAGAACTTGTTGCATTGTAGTCAATATATGTTGTTGTACCTCCAATTCTCCACTAGAACCCCATGCTGCCATGATCGTCTACAAATCAACCTTGCTCTGATACCAATTTGATGTAGCAGAATTGTAAAAAACAGCTTGGAACAGAATTTTACAAATAATTTATCAAACACCTTTTCAGTAATTTCTCATTCTTCATTGTTCAATAGAACTTTCAATTACAGAATAGTAACTACAGACAATGTAACTATGACATCAAACACTTTCAGGCAATTACATAGACTCCATGAATCAACTATTCTCGAATTGCATTTATGCTTTCACAACATCATTAATAGTTCGATCAATCTCAAGTAAAACATCATTGGTAAAAAGAACTGACACATTGGTTCTCCAACAGAGAGCCAAATCACGGGAATCCACCAGCTACCTCCTGCCAGAATTCCACATGTAAAATTGTAGGAGAATCCGCTCCTTGAGCTCAGACAAATTTCAAAATTCGAAAATCAAATCAAAGCTGAAAACTCAAATGGCTCGAAGGCCTATTTATAGAACATTGTATTTACGAGTTTACTAAAATGTCCCTGGCTGTAACACTAACAAATTTTAACTACTGTGTCTTCTTTTATCTTTTCACATAATTTCAGCTTTTGAAACCCAGCTTCCTCGATGCTCTGTTTTCTCTACTTTGTTTTCTTTATAATTTCAAATTCTCCAACAAATCAACAAACAGGTCAATAGCGATGGACAAAAGCGTCGCAAAAAGTATTCTTAAACGTCGCTACAGATATCTTACAACGCTTTTTATGCGTCGTTCAATGCGTTGCTGTTGATACCGGCGCAATTGCACAATTCCGACAAAATGGTTAAAGCGTCGCAACTGTTCAATTTCGACAAAACAGTTAAACCGTCGCAAACATATATTTTCCACGGTTGTTAAAGCGTCCCAACTATTCAATTTCTTCGAAAGGTTAGACCATCGCAAACATATATTTTCCACGGTTGTTAAAGCGTCGTAACTGTTCAATTTCGACGAAAAGTTAGACCGTCGCAAGTATATATTTTCTACTGTTGTTAAAATGTTAAAATTGGGAAGTAGCATCAGTTTTTGGGTTCGTCCCTATTGTGATATGGCAACACTTTTCTACTTTTAACCACACTATTTAAGCGTTAAAAAAGGCATCCATGAAATTTGACCAAATATGTAAAATATATCGTTATTAAGTAGTCACGACAAACAAATAGCGTCACAAATATTAATAAGCAACATAAAATAATATATTAAAAAGTGTCGCTATTGCTTAATTGTGACACATGAGATTATCAATTTTGCTTATTTGGACACAAAAAAATTTAATATTCCTTATTTAAGACGACCAACCAATAGAAGAAAATATTAATTAATTGAAAAGTACACATATAATTTAATTGTTTGCCTAATCTTTCATTTAGAAACATTTGTGTGAAATTTGTCCACACTAAATCATGTAATTACATCAAATCAGAAGTTGATTATTATAGTAAAAAAATATGTCTACATAACTAAAAGCTAATAACCTAAAATTGATTTAATGACCCAAAGTAAAAATAGACACCACCACCAATTTTCGACTATCATTCTACCACTTAATCTCTTCCTCA
Source organism: Houttuynia cordata (assembly GCA_039654745.1). NCBI lineage: Eukaryota > Viridiplantae > Streptophyta > Magnoliopsida > Piperales > Saururaceae > Houttuynia > Houttuynia cordata. Next base: position 34,645,470 of record CM077505.1, on the reverse strand, counting down.
GTCAATCCTGTACATCGGTAATGGTTTAAATATATTAGCAACACAGACATTATATTCAAGTTATAACAAACTTGTGATTGAAAAATTATGTTTTATTCATAATTTTTACGAAAATTTTGACAGTCTCCCCTATATTTTTGATATGTAAAAATCCTGTAATAATCTAAAATACATGTATAGATTATAATAAGTAAATAACAAAATTTTCACGTACACAACTGACATAACTAAGACACAAGTCTAACTTTTTACTGCTCAGCAAATTGTTTCATACCTGTCTTCAACATAGACCAAACACCCCCCAAACACCCGCACTTATGGAAATGGCCAAATTAAGGAGAAAGAAAATAACAAACCAGCAAACAACATAAGCCTCAAACATACCTATCATAATACTAAAGATCCATTTTCCAATAACACTACAAAGTCATAATTTGAAGAAAAAGAAAGGATGCTTATGTCACTAAAAACAATGTAAAAAGGCAATCTTTTTCTTCTTCCTCTTCCATGGCCTATTGCATTCTTGATTGCATACAATCAATTGAGGACGAAGAGCGAACGCAAAGAATTAAAACAACAAAGATGGAAGTGCAAGCTAAACAATATCAATTAAAGCAAACATAAAACCAAACTAGCTCATGCATTCTGGAGTAACATAGGACCCCCACCACCTCATGAAAACTGCCAAATTAAGCAAAAACAACACCAGACTCGAACATTTCCATCACAATATTAAAGACCCACTTCCCAAAAAACACTAAAGACTAAAAATGAAGGAAAAATAAAATATGCCCAAGTGAAAATGTCACTATAAACAATACAAAAGACAGTTTGTGCAAGTCATGTCAACCTTCAAGTTTCTTGTACCACAAGACAAAAAAATCATTAAGAGTTTAAATTAATAAACTCTTGAATGCGGATTAAGAGTTTCAAGTAATATCCTCTTGAATGTGTATGCATGCATCCTATCATGAACAAGAATACTGAGTCATCATTTTTTTGTCAAAAAAATAAAAATACTGATAATCAGGCAACTAGTACGATGTCTTCTCAGCAAGACAAAAGACCCATTCAAAGTTTACATATCCTCTCTTGAAGTTAGAATGCATGCATCCAAAATTCAACTAATCTTTCCACCCTCCAATTTACATCAGTCATCGTATTAGTGACTTAACAGTTTAATCATGGTAACCTGACTGTTCCTCTAGTCATCATCATCATCATCATCCGGAGCGAAAATTAATTCTCAAAATTAAGTAACATATAAAAATAATTTTTTTTTACAATTGTCTAATGGTAATAAACTGAAAAACTGGAGCTATTGCAGTTTTTATACATGCCAATCACAATAATCAACATCGTATTTAATAATCAAAGATATTTCCTAGTACAGGTAGTCAACAAGCATATATAGGCATCAAAATAGATAAACAATGGTTTGCACAGCTATAGTCTATCCATCTCATGCAAAAAAGTAACATATCAAATTTTGAAATGCATGATGAGCACTAGTAAGAAGGCAAGATCACGAGTGTGAAAATTACCATATTGCATAAGCATCTCAATGACCATGGCATAGAAGAGGAGCATCTGCAAAGTAAAAATAATACTTCAAAGAAAGGAACAAATGAGGACTTGTTAAACATATTATTGCAATGGCAATTATATAAACTTGTTACCATGAAGGAGGGGCATCTTGTTGCTGCTTCATGAACTCAAGCAGCTTATCAATGTTGCTTTGTTGTTGCTCAAAGTGTTCTCTATATTTTCGGCCAGAAGCTCATGAGCTTCAGCAGCAGATTGTTCTGCCATCTCAGCTCTTCGATTTGCCTGATCAAGTTGTGATTGTGTGATCCTTGATGATGAGGAAGATGGTGGAGCCACCTCACCATGTCCAAGCCCTAGAACATAGCCTCTACGAGTCCCTTTCAAAATCTCAAAGGCTACCTCATCGTCAGATGGCTTTTGTGTTTCAGTTGACCCATCTGCAGGCTGAGCCTCCTTGTGCAATGTGTCCATTTGATTCTGCAAGTGTACATACCTATATTAAGTTTCTTTAAAGAAAAGGAAAAAATATATGCATTTAAATAATTAAGTCATACATGGAAGGCATGAGCGTTCTCACTAAGCCATCGACCTTTCTTTGTTGAGTAGTGCGTAGTTTTATAAAAGTCCACCATGCTATAGGAATCCTGTGATGGAGTTAACTTCTCGTGCTATATCATGTTAATGGTTAGTGAATAGTTTTCATGAAAAACAAGTGTCATTGCTAAAAATTAAATAAGGATACACAAATAGTACCAATATCTCTCGACGACGAACAAAAGACATCAAACCACCAGAATGTGGGGTTTTCAGTTGTTGTCGACTACCTTTATTTGTAGCATTAATGTTCTGCATTAAACATGATTGGTACAATTTTATAAACCATCATAATAGTAGAAGATATAATACTAAAGATGCTCCTAAAAAGTCAATATTCCATACCTGAAACTTTGCACTTGCATACCGATCACAAATTTTTGCCCACGCGTCCATATCAATTTCATTACAAGGATGGGCCTTTGCTTCATTCACATCCTTATATTTCTCACAATGCTTACGCATTTTCAACCTAAAGTCTTTCAACCGCTCTTGGAGCATCCGGTTAAGAGCTTTAGTAATATGTTCTGGGTCCCCAACAAAATCAAACTTTTCTATCAAATAAATTAGTGATGTTTATTATAAAAGTATAAATTAGTGATTAGTAAAAGACATAGCAGATAACTAAAAAAATGCAAAACAAGACTCTATTGGAATTTGTAGTTATCAAAATCTAAAGGAATCAATAAATAACTAATTCCGTATAAATTACCTTCAGTAGATTGTGCATATGGTCTCTTGCATCTTTTGGTACTTTTTTCCTGTTTGACAAAACTTCTTGATCTTCATCGAGAAGTGGTACATTTGCCCAAAAAACAATTCCTACCTCTCGTGCTAACTCATTACCATCTTCACAAATAGGTTTCCACTCAGTAACAGGAAGTTCAATCTTCACTTTTTCCTTAGAACAGTGCACATAGTCATTTAACTTCTTGTTCAAAGCTTTTCCACGAGTTTTCTTCCCATGTGCTGCTAGGATAAAAGATATCAATCATTCACAAACAAAGCACAAGGAGTATCACATAATCCAACAAGAGAAAAGAGTATCAAATAAGAAAACAAGAGATAACCATACCTGATGCCGAAAGAACATCGCAGCCTCGGAGGACTTCTCGACTTCTGATTGGGTTACAACCCTCTTACGTAGACCTCCCGGAGCCATAACTAATGTCATAATAAACAAATAATTTCAAACTAATTGGATGAACTTCCCAATCAACTTTGTAGCAAATTGCATTTTAATTCGCATGAGTAAATAAGACAACAATCTTATTGAACTTTAACATTCATATAAAACCAAACTAATTCCAAGCTCCATCACTATTTTTATGTATAATTTTATTTGAATTTTAGATAAACAAAAGAACAACAAGCAACTACTTCACCAATCAATGTCAGTATCATCATCACTAATCTCAACTTCTTCCTCATCATGATACTCATTGAGAGTATCATCTTCTTCATCAAGTTCATCATCATTAATGAAAGAAGTATCTTTTTCAACATATCGAGATTTTTCATCACTTCCTCAGCATCAATATCCATCGGAACCATGTCTGATCGATCTAGCGACATCATTTCAACCTCAATGTCATCAGTTTCAATATTATGATGATTAATTCCAACATGTGCAGTGTGTTCTTCTTGTTGATAGGCCTCTTCGATATTGGTAGTATCTTCTTCCTCCTCTGCTTCCTTTACATCATACACATTTCTTGGCTTCAACTTCTGTACAACTTTCCAATTACCTTGGAATTTGGTATCATTAAGATAAAAAACTTGTTCCGCCTGTGTTGCTAAAATGAAAGGATCATCCTTGTACCACTGATCGGAGGTATCGACACTAGTGAAGTGAGCATCCGTTTGTATTCCTGTCCTTTTGCCGATATTCCACCATTCACACTTAAAAAAAAACCCAAAATTTATATAAATAGCTTAACTCGAAAATGTGTGTCAATACACCATAAAATTCAATTGCTTTTGCTTGGTGCTCTCCGCTTACAATCACACCACTGTTTTGAGTTTGACAATTCTTCTCACGCTCCTTGGTGTGAAACCTCATCCCATTAATAATGCATCCTAGGTACCTTGTTATTCGCTGATCTGGACCACATGCTAATGCATACAATTCATTTGTGGCAATCGGTGATCCATGAAGGCGTAAGGTTTTTATCTATTAAAAAACAATGTGGTAACAAAAATCATATTTAGTAAGGAATTCATATTATGCTAATAAAATATGTTATTAACCTTAATGCTATGACAACTTACACGCTTTGCAAACCAACCAGAAAACTGCTTTTCTAGCCTCTGTTGCCAATTATGAGGGTTTTGCCTCAACAATTCTGCCTTATGCTCACTGGAAATGAAAAATATGAATGCATATACTACTTAACTATGATAATATGTGAATATTTTATGTGCTAGTAAGTATCAACTTACTCGAAATAAGGAATTATTTCCTCAGAATTATTCAACACGTAATACCGAGCCTTAGTGAGCTCCGTTATGTCAAAATGTTGAAAGCTCCCTGAACCTAAAGGTCGTACATTATGTCTGAAAACAGAATGTTGGGTGCATTGTAGGCCTTCACATCCATCATTGTTCCGTTGCTCACAATTGAATTTAGTCTTAATACCGTCAAGATACATGGAGCAAAAGGTGAGGCATTCATTGTCAATATATGCTTCAGCAATCAATCCCTCTGATCGTGTTTTATTGCGCACATATTGCTTTAATATGTGGAGAAACATGTTTTAGTGTGTTAGAAGCAGAATAAAATATATGTTAAAACTATTCAAAATATAAATATATTACCATTCGATTGGGTACATCCACCGGTATTGCACAGGTCCACATAATATCGCCTCATGACATCAAAGAACGATGGTGGAAATATTTGCTCAAGTTTGCATAATATTGAGACAATATCATTTTCCATACTCTCCAATAATGTCAATTGTAGGGTTTTGCTACACAACTCTTTGAAGAAAGCACCCAACTCAATCAATGTTATAGAGACACCCTCATTTAAATATCCACGCAACGCAATTGGAAGAAGCCTTTGTAAGAAGACATGACAGTCATGACTTTTCATTCCCAATATCTTACAATCATTAACATTAACACACCGAGATATATTTGATGCATACGCGTCTGGAAATTTTATCGATTTCAACCATTCGCAAAAGTTCTTTTTCTCATCTTTAGATAACGTATAACAGGCAGGTGGCATCACATATTTATCGCCTCTTTTCCTTAGGTGTAGCTCATGCCTTAAATCCATATACTCTAGGTCCAAGCGGGAATTGATTGTGTCTTTTGTTTTCCCAACTAGGTTGAATATGTTGCCACCACGTTATCGCAAATGTTCTTCTCAATGTCCATCACATCCAAATTGTGCCGCAACTTGAGTGTTCTCCAATATGGTAATTCAAATAATATGCTCCTTTTTGTCCAATTCAACTCCTCATCAGTACGTTTCCTTTTCTTCTTATTAGGGCCCTTCCTAAATACAACATCTTTAACATGTTCCAATTGGGCTAATATGTCCTCTCCAGACAACCTTATTGGTGAACGCCTCCGCTTCGCCTTGCCATCAAATCGTTCTTTATACCTGACTCTCCATGAGTGCTTGGGTGGCAGGAAATGATGATGGCCCATGTAGGAAGTCTTCTTTCCATGCTTCAATCTTTGATAACTTGCATCATTATTACAATTTGGACATGCTAAAAAACCTTTAGTGCTCCATCTAGATAAGTTTCCATAGGCAGGAAAGTCATTTATAGTCCATAAAACAACTGCATGCATTTGGAACTTCTGCTTTGTAATGTCATCATAGGTCTCAATCCCAATTTCCCACAACTCTTTCAATTCATCCACTAATGGTCGTAAATATACATCAATATCATTTCTAGGTGCTTTAGGTCCAGGAATAAGCAATGACATGAAAATGAATGGATCTTTCATGCATTCCTATGGAGGCAAATTATATGGACGAGCATTATGGGCCACATGCTATACTGATTGCTCATATTTCCAAAGGGATTAAAGCCATCGGTTGCGAGGCCAAGGCGGACATTACGAGGATCACGAGCAAACTATTCATGTTGTTGGTCAAAATCCTCCCAAGCTTGAGAATCTGCCGGATGCCTAAATACAGCCTTTTCCTTATCTCGCTTATCGCTATGCCATCTCATGTCTGTAGCCATCTTTGATGACAAAAACAATCTTTGCAACCTCAATTTCAATGGGAAGTACCGGAGCACCTTTTGAGGAACATTCTTACCCTTTCCTGCTCTTACATTGTACCTTGGTGGATGACATATTGGATACTCACTAATTTGTTCATACTCTTCTTGATACAATATACAACCATTTATACATGCATCAATTGTCGTATAGCCGAGTCCTAAGTCTCTCATCAATTTCTTAAGTTCATAATAGGAGGCTGGCATTGTCTCCCCATCAGGCAATGCATCTTTAATCAACTCGAGGTTCATGTTGAAAGATTTGTTGGTCCAGCGATTGATAATTTTTACATGAAGCAACCTCACCAAATAATTTAACCTAGAATATTTCTTACAACCTGGATAAAGCGGACGTTGTGCATCAATCAACAGTTTACCAAATTCTCCTAGATTGCCACTTTTTGAGGCATCGGGATCAGTATTAGTAGTATCTTCACTTTGGGCAACATCTGCAGTATGGCCATCTACACATGTCCCGGCCTGTATATCCTGTAACATTTCTTGCACCCCATCAAGACATTCCTCATCACTACTACCATGATGTTCATTGTTGCCTATCACTCCAAATGTAGGTTCACCATGATACATCCAACAGGTATAAAATTTGTACATTCCGTTTTCAAGTAAATCTTCTTCAACCTCATTTATATCCTTGTAATATCTATTCATACATTTCCGACAAGGACATCTACATCTATTGGCACTATCTGTATGTTGACGTGCCAATTTAATAAACGTCCTAATTCTTTCAATATATTTTGGCCAATACCTATTCAGTAGATCTATCCAACCTTTATCAATGTTCATCTATCAATCACAAAGAAATCACAATTTATAAGTTCAATACTTGGAGTAAAATATGTATCAATCTTTCTTTCAAGTCACTAATCATTCTCATACCCAAAATTAATTACTATGAATATTGTGAAATTGATTGCAGAATCATGTATAAAAAAACTGATTGCATACAATTTTTATCCAAAACTAATCATCATAATATTGTTTACACAAGTTTCTTACCTAGACAATTCAAAGAGACATAACAAAGCATATAATAGTCCAGTTAGTACATACATGTCATAAACAATAAATTTAGAAACCAACATAGTTGTAAAAGTCATCAAATTTTTAATCACAACGAAAGTACAAGCCGATAACATATATGAATTATGAATTGAAACCAGCTATAGGAGTTCTCACCCTTGCCTACACACTTGAATTTTCTTGCGTTGAAAAACCACAAACTTAATCCCTTCCAAACCCTATAAGAAAAAACACAAACTTGATCCCTCAAAAATAGAGTAAAGGTGAACCTCACAAAAAACAGAGTTTTAAGACAATTTGACATACAGAGACAAAGCAAAAGAGTTTGTCATAAGTTCACAGCTCTTTTCTCATAAGTGCATAAATGTGTCTTTTCAGTCGCCAGGATATAAAGGTACACACAAAAAGAAAATATGCTCCTTTTGGATTTGTAATCCAGAACTAGATCATTTTGGATTTTCATGTCAAACAATTAATATGGGACAGAAGGAGCATGATGAAAGCCAGATTACTGAAGCTCCAGAAGATGACAGTTTTGCCTTAGAGGTGTTAAATTTCGACCAGACTTTCATTCAAAACTACCCTATCAACAATCACTTAGCACTTCCCCCTCTTATTATCCTCCATGACCTACCTAGCCAATGACACGAAAGCATCAATCATTCACCCAATTAGCACATAAAAATCACTAAACTACAGCCAAAACCATGACAAGCTTCAGCATTAAAAAAGCATAGCATTAAACACTCTGCTTGGTACACCCTCCGTCCTACATTAATTGTCTGGATTAGAAATTGGCCCATGTGGGATTTCCAAACCAGAAAATTAATGTGGGACAGAGGCAGTATCATGAAAGCCCGATTACTAAACTACAGCAGAATCTCAGGTTGACCAGGTTAAAATGTCAACCAAAATTCTAAACTGAACTAGTAATAAATGGAGGATTAAAAACACTCTTTTTCATTAGTAAGAAAACACAGATTTTCAAGACCAAAGTTGTATAGGCAGAAAAAACCTTTTCCTTTTGTCTCAACTGGAAATTTACTTTCTGACTCTATCATCTGTAACAAAATAAAAAACTATTTGGTTAATAAATAGCTAAAATTAAGTGGAACTCTTTTATAGATCTCTTCAAATCCGTTTCTAAGCTTATAGGACAAACAATGGGGTCAGGGAAACTGCCCTTTGGACATTTTTGGCTCTCCTACAACCTACATAAAACCTATTCAAAAGGATGGCATGATCAATCAGTTTTATTCAACAACTTTTAGCAGTTCTTCGTGGAGTAAGAAGGGGTTCCGGACCTAAAGCAGGAATTTTCTTGTAAACCTGTACAGACTACAGCTCAAACTGAGCACAGAAATAATAGAATCCAAGTCTGTGCATCTAAAGCAGCCACCGACAAGAACTAGGTGCAAAATCCTTGTTGTACACTTAAAAGCATAATCCATTATCAGTTGCTAATAAATTATTTAATGTAACGCCTTCAGATGTGTTTCACAAATGTTTCATTGGTCTTTGATTCTTTTATATCAACGACAACTTAATGGACAAAGTAGGCCAATAACTAATTGCAGCTTAACCAGGAAGGCTTTAGTTGTAAACTTACAAGCATAGTCCTGTATAAGTCCATCAGTAATTTGATTCAGAGCCTTTAGCGATGTCTCTCAATTGTTCGTTTGGTCTTGATAATACTGACCACTTGTACACAGTGAATGATTATCAACAACTGGGCCAAAGACTTTTTGACACTCATTCATCATATATTTCTTTATGAATTCTTTCCACTATTCCAAGTTTCGATTGTCGTTCTAGTACATTTTCAAAAAACAACATGCTACTGACTGCAATTAAAACAACAGCATAAAAATTAAAATATTTTCCCTGTTAAATGTAACAAAATTAATACCTCTAATTGGTTAGCTGTTTCCTCATGGTACGTGAGAGATGGCTAGCCCCATGGATGCAGCAACTTCTTTAGTAGCACAGCTATCCGCTTGCTCCTAAGATATATACGAAAGAAAAAAATCAACCACCTTCGAGATAAAAAATTAAATGATGATCCACAATTATTTATTCTGTATCTAATGGAAGTACTATAATTCCAAAATATATGAAGCTTGGTTGTCAACCCAATTTTCTTCACATATCACACGATCTGATGCAACTAGTACAGGCCTAGAAAGCAAGTTTATGTTTCCTCGTCAGAACAAGCATACTCTCCTCCCCCATCCCCTTATTCACTCCCTCTAGGCCTAGCCATATACCTTCTTTGTCACCAATCTGCGCATTACAGCACAGTACATTCTTCCCAAACTTCTGCTACAATTTATGGTTAGCTTTTCTGTGAGGTAAGAAAAGTTCACACAAAAACTTACAAGAAACTGATGTAACGTTCACACAATTTATGGTTCACAATTGAATCCCTAATAGCAAAATTACAACAAATGCTGTAAAAACTTACAAGAAACTGTCATCTACTTAAAATCATTTACTGAACAACTAAGAGAATAAAAGATTAAAAAACTAAGAATTATGTACATGGTTAAATATACAACCCTTTTCACTTGATTCTGGGAATGCTTTTGCTGAACCATATCTTCCAATTTCAATAAAATTAGTGAACAGAAACCATCCCAAACCTCAACCATTCACCCAATTAATACCTAAAAATCACTAAAACTACAGAGAAATTGAGTCCCAAGGCAAACCAAGAGAAGTTACCCAAAACTCATATCTTCAAATGCCAACTATAAAAGAAAATGGAAGATAAGAGAGGAGAAGGAGCCGTACGTCTTTGAACTAGAAGAGGTCAAGGTCGCCAAGGTAGGAGACACCAGAATCAGTAGCCAACGGAAAGAAGAACAGACCGAAATACACCAAGCATGAGATACGACGTGGGCGTTTAAGGAGTTTTGGCGTAGTAATGACGCTAATTTGGGGAAAAATGCTGACTTGCAAAATTGTTACCTGATTTACAGTAAGAAATTGGGGATGTGGAAGGGAGCACTTCCTTCCCCTCCCCCACCATCCTGGCATCGTCCGCAAGGAGAGAGCTGCCGCCCGCCCCTGCTCCTCCTCCTTGATGCCCATCGTACATGTGTCCCACCACTACAGCTTGGCTCTGACAGGGAATCCGACCGCTGGCTCCGGCTGTAACACTCCGACCGCTCTGTCAATTTTGCGTCGGTAGCTTTAACAGCTCCGATGAGGGTAGTTACTTTAGCTCATGTATATGATATATAATTAAACAGTTACTTTAGCTTTAACAGCTCATGTATATGATATATAATTAAACACTTACTTTAGCTTTAATATGGGTGTTTCCGATGCACACAAAAAAAATACGAGGACTCCCGCATTCTTATACTTTTGGTTTTTTTATTGACCCAGTAGGTCCATTTCAGCCAGTTCTCGGATCAACCTACCCGTACCACTACTGACCCGGCCAGGTCTTAAATTGCTAAAAATCCAGGTGATTCGTCCCAAAAAGTAAATCGGGTCCGATTGAACTGGGTCCAACTGATCGGGCCGAACTGGGGTTTAAAATAATGTTGATAATGAAGGCTGGTTAGGCTAGACAAGCTCAATTTTGGGACGGTAGGCATTTGATATCGGACACCAGATCACACTACAACAAAAAAGGTTAGTAGCAACGCTTTTTTTCAACGCTAAAAGAAATCGTCACAAGTAACTAACGGAAAAAATTAAAGTTGCTATTGCATTGGACATTAGCGACTCACAATAAACAAATGTCGCTATTATTGAAGTAATTGCAACACACAATAAAATAGCGTCGCTATTATTGAAGTAATTGCAACACACGATAAAATAGCGTCGGTATTATTGAAGTAATTGCGACACATGAGGCAAAAGCGTAGCAAAAACGTCAAAGGTTGGACGCCAACACTCAAGCTATTGTGACACTAATTAGAAAGCGTGGCAACTAGCGTTCACAATTGCCATTCATACTATATATATGTATCCCAATAGCGCAAGGTAATAGCAACACTTTATGTTGAGCACCCTTTAATCACTCGTCCTTCACATCCATCAGATCACAATCCATCGACTATTGGCGCCTAGCACTCTAACAGTACTTTTTTAGGAACCATTCTCATAGCACTTGACGGAGGTGATGTTTACTACAACAAGGGCATTGGTGGATTATGCGTTTCTTATACACTCATTTGCATTGTGCACGGATAAACTTCTGGGTTTTACTGCATATCCTCTTCCCTATATGGATCTCAAGGCCAAGAACAATGCCCTTCTTAAGGGAGTCAATTTTGCTTCAGGTGGTGCCGGTTATGATTCCAAAACTTCATTCAAATCTGTATGTACTCTTAACATTATCTACCATTATTTTTCTAGCTGAAACATTTCATATTTAAGCTAGCTACTCTGTGTTTTGTTCAATTTGAGTGTTTCTGTAAATGTTTCTTAATGACCATTTAACTGATTGAAGGTGATAATGTATACTGCTTTTTTTTACCAAAAAATGTTTTCCAAGCTATGCACTCCTTATATTCCATCTTATTAAGTGACCTATTTTTATTTAGTAGAAATGTGATAACTATGCGAAACAATTCTGTGATAACATATTTTCTTTATGCTATGCAGCATAGGAGTAGAAAATAACAGATGGAGTAGAGATGGAGAGGACGAGAAGATGTATATTCCTGGTATCCATATCAAGTAACATTTTATCTGTGGTTTTGGATGCTCAATTTTTAGTTGTTTTTCAGTGCTTCTCTTTACGGTGTTTTTTTGTCAATAGAGCAGTTCTAATTGGGGGCCAAAGGGTCAATTTATATATATATATATATATATATGTATATATATATTCTTTGTGTATAATGTGGTAATTATATGAATATGAGAATATCTTTTGCATTTATGAATAATGCTTGTTATCCATATTTAGCACAACAGCATTTTGCGGATATTATTTTTTTGAAGTCTGCACCGACTGATAAAATCTGTCACAAATGAGCTATTCAACGGAGCCTAGAGTCCGTCTTTTAAAACCGTCGCTAAAATTTTATACCGACGGATAAAACAGTCGTTACATATCCTTCTCAGCAGAAAAATTCCCTTTTGTGACGGCAATATACGTCGAAATAGGGCTGTCAATTTTGCCCGATGGCCCGACCCTATCCGACCCACAAAAGAGTGGGTAAGGGCTTGGATTTTGAGGCCACAGGTAGGGATCGGGCCTCAAAATCCATCCCGTGGGTTGGGTAGGGTCGGGCCCGGGCCTGGCTAGAAAAAGCCCGAAGGCCCGACCCTACCCAAAAGCCGGGTGAGTCGGGTGATATAAAAAATTAAATAAAAAAATCTAAAACCCTAACACTCTCCCCCTACCTCTCTCTCCCCGACAGGCGCTCTCTCCCCTGAACTCACTCTCCCCTGACAGGCGACCGGCGCTCTCTCCCCTGATCGGCGACCGCTCTCTCCCATTGATTGCCGCTGCTCTACTCCTATCTTGGATTTTGAGCGAGTTCTGAGCTTCTCCCTCGACGGCCGCCATCTCCTCTGCCGGTTTTGTTTTTACAAGAATGAGATTTCTGTAAATTAGTTTGGTGGGTATAAAAATGAGAAAAACCAGTGATGGGGAAAGATAAGAAGAATGGATTGGGAGAAAGGAGAGGAGGACCAAGAACCAGAGACGACAAGAGCCTAATTTTCTCCATCTTTCTTCTTTTTGCAATTTTTCATTGATTTATCTCCACCATTTTAATCGATAACTTTTCCGTGCTCTGATCTGTGGTGGTCTGGACTAATGGCCGGAGACCCAACTTGTTGCCTGTGCCGGTTTCTCTTTAATCAACCACCTATGGAAGTTTATAATCGGAAAATATTGCTAAAAAATGTTCCATCTGGTTTCCAATAGCTCCTCTTTGAATCGATTTTGGTTGTTTTTGGTGGATTGTGAGGATGGATTTGCAGTGTTCTTGGTGAGAATGTGTTGCGTAGAAGGAACCTGTTGAGTGCTCGTGGTGTTGTGAATCTTTCAAATTGTATTTTGGATTGTGCAGAATCGGTTTGGATGATTGGTTTGAGTGATGAGCAGGGAAGAAAAAAACTGGAAGGTTTGAGCCGATTGGCGATGGTGGGAATTTGGTGACTGGATTGTAGGTAGATTAAAAATTTCTTTGCTTTCCTTAGTCTGTGGCTCAAATTTATTTGGAAGTAAGGTTTCCGATCATTTAAAAATTGAAGAAAAGAACTTTGATCAAATGCATATGTAGCACTTTCATCTGTTTTCGATTTCTTAAGTAATCTTAGGACCATAAGGAGGAGCAAGAGGAATGCACTCAGGCACTAATCTTGAGTTCTATTTTTATGGTTTTTGGGTATAAAATGTACTATTACTTAATTCGTTTCCTCTGCTTAATTTTGTCATCACCCCTTTGCTGTTGAAACTAGAGGATCCTTAATCGAGTATTAAAGTCTAATTGTTGAAGAAATCGAAACAGGACGATTTGTTTGTTGATGTAAGCAGATTTGCTTCATTGTTTTCAAGCACTTGAATGGCGAACTTGTTTGCATGTTTATCGGTGAACCTATTGATCATTCTTTTCTTCACTGTTTTTTCTATCGAATGGCTTAGATATCCATAAATGTGTGAAGGATGTGAGCTTGCTATATGTTACAATATATGTGTTAGCTTGACTCATTTGTTAGTTGTGAGCTTGTTACGTTTTACAATGTGTATTAGCTTAACTCATTATTTAATTGTGAGAATTAATTAGTTGTGCGCTTGTTACATTTTACAATATGGGTGTTAGCCTAGGAAGCACGGACACGGCAAAATGGCAGTCATGTCCGTATCCGATACGTATCTGACACGGATACGCTGGTGACACGGCTGCCTGCGTGTCCGTGCCGTATTTTAAAAAAAAAACAAAAAAAAATCTGATACGTGTCCGACACGGCGGGACACTCATCGGATACGGGGGGAGTGTAGAAGAAGAGAAACTTGGAGGAAACAGTCGGCTGGAGTTGCAGAGGAAAGGGCCAGAACCAGCGATGGCGGAAAGGTCGAGCACGAAATCGCCAATGCGAGGAGAGCAGTCATTCGCAGCAGCAGCAGCAGCAACAAGGAAGAAGTGGGCTGAAAGACACCAAAGGGAAGGTTCTCGAGAGGGAAATGGGAGTCGGGGCAACTTTGAAGGACTTGAGTGCAGTGCATCTGTACCTATGCCCACGTGCTGCTGATGGTATGGGCCAAGGGTTCAACTCTGTCTCAGTCCACTTTTTTTTTAAAAAACAAATTGCACTAAACTGTCGCAAACTAAGTGACAAAGTACGGGTACGGCAATAAAACGGCGAGGTAAGCGTACGGAACAAAACGGCAGAAAATAGAATATACGGGAAAATAACGTGAAAAAAACGGAAAAATAATAAAAATAAAAAATTAATATAATAGGTATAAATATTAAATAATAATATATTGCAAAGTTGCACATTTAAAAAAGGAGTTGCACTTTAAATAAAAAACGTGTTTTACGTGTTTAAACGCGTTTATCGGGATAAAACGCGTTTATTTCGGGAAAAACACGTTTTCCCGTTTTAAACGGGGAGTTTTACGGCTGAGTGGCTGAAACGCGTAAAACGCATTTTATACGCGTTTTAAACGCGTTTCTGGTCACAGAGGTCGCAAATGATGAAGGCGCCGTGGAGCAGCTGCAATTAATTTCACTGATAATACCCAACAAAGAAGGAAATTTTATTATTAATTAAAAGAAAAGAAAGGAAAAGTGAACTTTAAGTAAATGCTAAATCCTGCTCTAATGCCGGAGGGAAGTTGGTCAGTTACAACCTTTCTGTGTTTCCTTCTTATTTTTCGGATCACAAATCCAACTTAAACACTTACTGCCCAAAAAAAACTTAGCACTTACCGGTTATCATTACATTGGTCTCTATATATATTGAATAATTAAAAAAAATGCATCCTGAATATGTCGCGCCGCTGCTTGACTAGAACATACACGGCAAACTTCACTATAAAAAATATAGGGGGAGACGGCCAAAATTTCAATAGAAATTATAACTCGAACTATTTTATAAATATTAATAAAAAAATTTATTAGCCGTGTCGTATCCTATTTTTTGGGAAAATGACGTGTCGCCGTGTCCGTATCGTGTCGTATCGTATCGCCGTTTTCGTATCCGTGCTTCTTAGGTGTTAGCTTGACTCAATTGGTAATTGTATCCTATATGTACTGGTCATGTTTTTTTATACAAAAAATTGCTCTTGCTTTTCTCATAGGGATTTCAGAACAAGAATCTCCATAAAGAGCAGATTGTAGACTGAGTGATCAAGTGTAGGGGAAGCTGAATACGAGAAACTGGAGATTCTTGTGACATAACACCAAGAGTCGGATGGGTTTACCACAAGTTTCTTCCAGCAAAATTGCTGAGGAAGTTGCAACATCAATAAGTACATTTGTACAGAGCCCGCCCCGGTTTGGTGGAATGAGTACATGTGATTTATATGGGTTGCAAGCACAGGAAGTATGGTAACAAGGGATTTTCCTTGCGCTTCTCTTGACTTTCAAAGGAAAACTTCCTTGGAGCAGCCAAAAGGCTCTGATGGACAATTTAGGCAGACATCTGTATTCTTAACCAATACAGAAGTTCTCTCTTGCCTGAGACAGTTGAATGTTTAATTTACACTCAGGATTAGTTACATGGCAAGATGGTTGTTTGCAGTTTCGATGATTTGGATGGTGAATTTAATAGTGACAAGAGTGAAATAATCGGAATCAAAATAGCAGATAGATAAGGTATGTTTTTTATTTTCATGATCAAAGGTTTTCTAAAATTGGTATTTCAAATTAGCTTTTAAATTTTTATTTTTTATTAAATACAGTTTTCAAAAAAGAGTTTTAACTCCGCCGTTGCCAGTCCCAAGGCAGGATGAGAAAGGAGGAGGGGAACCTTTATTTAGTAGTGCTAAATAGAGTGAGAGGAATGTTGCTGATTAGTGAAAGCAAAAAAACATAGAGTTGGAGGGTGAGAGCCTAGAATTCATTCCTTCTTATTCATGTTTGGCATGTGTTTTTTGGTGAATGATTAGTTGTTCGAATTATTGTTGGACAGGTTGGGAGATGGAAAGAACCTATTGCGGAAAGAGCTCGCCCGCCTACTCACCGGCTCGCTTGCCTATTTCTAAAATTGGTATTTCCCTCTAATTGTTATTTTTTTAGAATTGAACCTTGAACTACTTAATTATTAGGTTGCTAGTTGTTGCTATCTAGGATCGATGTTTGTTAGTTGTTGCTATCTATGATCGATGTTTGTTAGTTGTTGCTACTTAGGATCGATGTTTATTACTTGTTGCTATCTAAGATCGATGTTTGTTAGTTGTTGCTATCTAGGATCGATGTTAGTTAGTTATTGCTATCTAGGATCAATGTTTGTTAGTTGTTGCTATCTATGATTGATGTTTGTTATTTGTGGATATTAGGATTGTTACATGTGTTTGTCATAATTTTCTTTATTATGCTTATTGTTTATTTTGGCACTAGGACCAACCTAAAATAAAAATAAAAAAATTGTCGTATTTAAACATGTCCGTCATCTCCTTTTGGCATTAAATCGTGTATAGTTTATAATATATCATACTTGCATTCTTTTAGGCTCTCCAAAAGCCCAAAAAGTCCAAAGCCCGACTAGGGTTAAGGTCGGGATGACTTTTAGAGGTCAACTTAGGGCTAATGTTGGGCTAGGGCCAGGGTTAAGTTTATTAAGGCTAGGGCTAGGACCAACCTCTGGCCCGCAAAAACTCAACCCGTTTACAGCCCTACGTCGAAAAAATATATTTTCAACGGAAATCTATCCGTCACCAAAACCTAATTAGAGACAGTTCAAGCTATATCTATCAATAAGGCACTGGTAACATGAGATTTAGCGACGGAATAATTCCGTCTTAATAAGAGTAATAACCACTGAAAGAGCACTTTTAGCGATAGATTTTGCCGTCACTAAAGGCCATTTTTGTTATAAAAATAGCCTATTATGTTTTGCATTTCCACCATAAATTGCAATAATGCATTCTCAATTTCACAATGGCTGCAAATAATTGCATTCTTCAATAGATGAGAGATGCAATCATCATAAAACAGAAGTAAGTTTTATTAACATTTTAACTTTTCTTTATATTTAAGAGAATATTATGCTTGCTCTATATAAAGTCATGGAGTAGAACATTTGAGTTAGCACGCAGTGGACATAGAGGATGGCTCATGGCCAAAGCTAAATTTCTCTCGTGAAATCATTATTAATTTTCTCCAACAAGATTAAGAAGAAAATTCGTCTTTTTCTTGAGATTAAGAAAAAAACCGTCTTGTTCTAGAATTGTTTGTCTATGACAGGACCTACACTTGTATCATGTGCAATTATGTGCTCAAAGGCTACAAAGGATATCGGAGTAAATACTCTCCTATCATGACGTAGCACCTTTGCCATGATAGCTATGTCATAAAAGTTTATTAAATATTAAGGCTACTACTCATCCAATCAATAGGTAGAATAATTTTATATTTATGTCATTCATTCCGCATTTCGTTCACAGATAGTGATATCCTGAGGTTCCGAGAACAAGCTGTCATGCCACAAATTTTCAACTTTGGACCAGAGTGCGTTTTCTTTTCAATAGCGAAAGATTTGAAGTGCCACAGTTATGCAGTCATTCACACCAATACAGTGAAAAATATTTAATGATAATTACATATAGGATAGATTATCTATAAATAAAATTCAGAATGAAAGATAATAATAACCTGATATGTTAAATTCTCTCTAGAATAAAATTCTCTCTAGACTATGGTTTGATGAAGTATTGATGAAGAATGTATTTAACTCCTAAATTTTGGTTTTGATTGTTATTGAAGGATTGATCTTTTTTAAATTCTACCTAATGAGTTTAAATAATAAAGTTTACTCGGTAAGTTTGAGATCGATTCACGGTAAAAGCGTATATAGAAAAATTAGAAACTACAATTACTAGTTATAACTAAACTAAAAAATTAGATTTCTTTAGAGAATGATTTCTTAAGGAATTGGCGTGATTAAAATGTCTTTAAGATCAAAATCCAAATTTAAATTCTACCTAGTGAGGATTTTGAGATTTCTGTAAGTAAATTGATATTACTATGGGTAGCAGAGGGGTTCATTGAAAAATGAGGAGAAGCAACAAAATAAGAAACTGGAGAAGGATACATGAAGGAGCTTGTTCGTAGAAGCTTGATTCAGATTAATAGGCTTAAGTATGATGGTAGAGTTAACTCATGCAACATTCATGATCTACTACGTGATTTCTGGAGTTCTTTCCACATTACCTGGTGCCAACTATGGTTTTGGCGCCTAACCCGGAATCGTTTTTTTCTTCCACATGACCCGAAAAGTACCCAAAATACCCCCAGGAAGAGGTATAAGCGGCCACACTCTGCATTTTTCCATATTACCCGGAATCTGAGGAGCCTTTAGGCGGAGAAGACGGCTAAGCGTGTCGGAGAAGTTCCGTCCGGCATCTCCGGCCATATCATTGCCGGCGCCAGTGCCGTCGGACTCGGAAGAGGTCATCTTCACGCCAAATAGCGGGAAAAATCGGGTACGCAAAAACAACTTCAACGGAGGCATCACACATGAAAAAACGGTACGCCAAGTTCAAATACTACGATTTTTATAATGAAAGTTAGTTCCAAATATGAAAGTTGAAAACTTGACAAGTTTTCAACTATTTACAATATCGTGTCTTCGACAACACGACTGTACAACACGACTCATAGACGATGGTTTTCACTCATATACGGTTTCAATATATCGTGTCTTCCGGTTTGTTGACTTTTTTCGGTATTTTAATGGCAGGTACTGATGGATAAGATACATGTGTGCTCACACTACGATGGAGTTTTTACAAATTCTGATACGTACGTGGGCGGGAAACGGAAGCTCATGCCTCTAGATACACAAGTAAAGTACCTGGAACTATTGCAGCAAGTGGAAGAAAGATTACCGCTGAAGTCTGTAGCTGGTACATTATCTATGTCATATCGTGTCGATTCTGAATCCCTATACATCCTTGAAGACGATAAAGACCTGGAAACAATGTTTCTCCTTCACAAGAACAACCAAGGTACAAATGGACTACTCCACCTGTACTTGGAGTGGACTTCTACTGGCAATAATATAGAGACTTCCACTCTCAACAAGGAAATTAATTCCAATTCAAATAAGGAGGAGGAGAGGATACCAAAGGCAGAAGTAAGGTTGGCCAGTAAGACACTGCCGTAGAGGCTGTCCAGCCCGTGCAATAATACATCCGCATCAGCAGTTGAAGGAGGAAGAGATGAAGATTATTCATTTGAAGCTGCAAGGTGAGACTTCTAAGGCGCGGATACAAGCAAGTCGTGTACTATTATAGTCGACTATAATAGTACATGACTAAAAATTTGGTCGTGTCTTATGCAACACGACTATATACATAGTCGTGTCATTTAGTACACGACTATATATAAAGTCGTGTTGCATAAGACACGACTTGACTACTTCCAGCCGTGTTCTCAAGTCCATTCATACAAATTTTTTTACGCAGATTGGGAGATGGGGAAGAAGGTGAAGATAAAGATGAAGACCAAGATGAAGCTTCCAGTCAGATGAAGAAGAATTATTCGATGAAGATGAAGACCAAGATGAAGAAGAATTATTCGATGAAGATGATTTACCATGGTCTGCAGATGAGTGGGATAAGCCGCTAACACTACCAAATGTTCGCTAGGCAGATCCCACGGGAAGAGACCACTCTGTGCCTGATATAGAACTCCAACATGCAGCAATAGCATCGACTTTTAGAGTTCCCACGGTATGAGACACATCTAAAGGGAAATCTATCGCGTCGGAGCCGCAAATTTTAGAGGACGACGGTGACAGTGGTTGGGATTGGGGTACCTATTCACCACAGGCCAGTCCTTCAAAAAATTATGAGGAGACGATGTTGACCGGCAGTTTGCAAGCAGACGACTAGGAGGCACAACTTGCCTTTGGGGCAAGATTCGAAAGCGTGAAGTAGTTCAAGATGGTTCTTACTGATTTTGCAATCAAGAGGAAATTCATGTTCAAAGCTGTGGACGAGAACAAGGACACAATTGCTTCAAAGTGCAAGATTAGAGGGTGCACATGGTACATACGGGCTTCGAATCTACTTGTCGGAGTCACCGTGACAAGGAGGGAAGGAAGACATACATGCGACACGACTATATGTTCTAAAGATCATCCATTGGCCTCACACCTATGGATTGCACAAAAGTGTCATGGCCTCCACAAGGATTCAAACTCCATAAAAATGGCTAATATGCAACAGTTAATTGAGAAACATTGGGGCATCAAAGTCAACTATAAAAGGGCATGGAGGGCAAAAGAGGAATTGATTTGATTGATCGATGGCAACCCAAAAGACGCATATCGGATTTTGCCACATTACGGGAAGGAATTAGAGCAGTCTAATCCAGGTACACATGTGGTAATAGATCACGGAGGCCGCTGCTCACTGTTGATGGGACATTCCTAAAAGGAAAGTACCCAGAGTTTTATTAGTTGCAACAGGGAACCAACAATTAATGTGCCTTGCATATGCAGTTGTCGAGAAAGAGATGATAAATACGTGGTACGTATGCAAAGAAGATTGTATGAGTAGTCGTGTCTTCGAGTACACAACTACTCATACAGTCGTGTTGTTTCATACACGACTGTCTACAACCAATGTCTTCTTTCTTTAATATGCTTTCACTCTAATTTCTGACTTGCAGGAAGTGGTTCTTCGGCCTACTGAAAGCCACCCTGTTTACGAATCCCCCGGCCTCTCTGGATACAATTGTCTCGGATAGACAGAAGGGACTTCTGAAAGCGGTTTCTGATGTATTTCCTGAGGCTCACCATGGGTTTTGCCTGAGGCATATAGCCACTAATATGCTTCATCATTGGAATGATAAGTACCTAAAGGACCTGCTACTCCGAGCTGCAAAATGCTTCAGGAGACCGGACTTCGATGAAATCATGTAGAAGATGAAGGAACACAATGAGGAGGCCTTGAAATATGTTGAGAAGATATATAAACAAAATTGGGCTAACGTAGAATATCCAGGTAAAAGATATGGCACTATCACTTCAAGCAGATCCGAAAGTGTAAATAATATGCTTTGGAAGGTTAGGTTTTGACCAATAACCCGTTTGATCGAGCAAACCCGTGCGACCACAACCTCCTATTTCGAGAGACGCCGCATGGAAGCAGAAGGGCTAATGACACCATTAACAAAGTATGCACAGAATCATATCAACGAATTGAGGAACAAGAATGTTGGAACAGTCAGAGTGCAACCGCTATCATTACGATAGTTTGAAGTGACATCTTTATACCATGTGGTATGAATTTTTATAACGTTAAAACCATCCTCCCGGAATAGTCATGTCACTCTCGACGACATGACTATTCAAATAATCAAGTATTGCACAATACGACTATTCATACAGTCGTGTTGGCAAAGACACGACTACTGATACTCTCCTTGTGTGCTGTTGTGATCTTTTTTTCCTCAGGATGTTGTTGACCTGACGAAGAGAACCTGCACATGTGGCTTCTTCCAGAAGATGGGACTTTCGTGCAAGCATGTCATTGCATGTATCGATGAGAGCAGCTTCGACCTGGTAGAATATTGTGATAAGTGGTAGTACGCAAGCCTGTACCGCACCACGTACGAAGAAGTAGTTTTCCCTACTTTAGACTGGAGTCAGTGGGGGGATTACAGGGTTTTATTCAAATGGGAACCGCCTAGGCTTGAAGCTCCAAAAGAGGGGAGGCGACAGACAAAGTGAAGAGAGTCACAGCCCGACCCGCCAGAAAGGTCGAGGTTGAAATGTGGCAATTGTCGACAAGTTGGTCACAACCATAAAAGGTGTTCTAACCCAACTGTTGCAAAAGAACCAAGGTAGCGCAGAAATCAACGACTCTCGCAACAAGGCAATCTTACTGTTAACGCAGAGACGCTGCTCCGGCTTACCTAAGTCCCCACCATTCTTCACTTAGATTGTTGTGAAGTTTTTGTATATCAAATATTACCTTACACCGCAATGTAAGCCTGTATAGAAAATATATTAGAAATGCAAAAAAATCTTTCGTGCATCATACATGTATCTCCATTATAGTAGTGAATCTCAATTATAGTCGTGTTTTCGATGACAGGTAAATATAAAAAGAAGACGCGACTATATATACAGTCGAATATTATAGTACACGACTAAATATATAGTCGCGTCTTATGCAACACGACTATAGACGTAGCCGTGTCATTTAGTACGCGACTGTATATAAAGTCGTGTTGCATGATAGACGCCTATATACGTAGTCGTCTGTTGAAGTCGTGTTGCATGAGAGATGACTATATGTGTAGTCGTGTGTTGAAGTCTTGTTGCATGAAAAAATTGTATTCGAATTTATTGAAAGCCTATTGTATGCACATCAAAGAACCTTTGTACAATAAAAGAATAGTGGGTAGAATTCAATACACGCATGTACAAAGAAATTTAGTCTTCATCCGACATCCGCAGAAAACCCGCTACAATGACTTGCTATTTTTTGTCTCTAGTTGAATCGTCGTCAAACTCATTGTCAATAACCCCGCGAATCATAGTTGCAGCAATGACTAGATGCCACAAACGCATAATTTTGGACTAATCAAACTCGGGTGGGTTGACATTGGACGCCAAATGTGCGACGCACATCATGATGAAGATGCCACAGCCTTTTGAGTTCTCTTGCCAGAGCGCTTTGGCGATCTGAGTCATCTTCCAATCGAGCAAACCCATCCATGGCAGCTTGTGTGCCATCACAACGTTCATGAACTGCGTGAATTTGTCTGCTGCTTTGCGGTGATGTGTGTACAACTGGGATCTGCCAGACAACGGGTTGTAGAAGCGCCATACACAGCGCGGGAAGTGTACAAAGACAAGGCAGAAATGAGAGCCGGTGCAGATTGGGAAAAAGGCGTAGAACATGTTCCTGTTCAAGCCATCGAGCATCCGCACGAGCTTTTTTATCAATTTCGTATTATTGCCTCCTTCTATGCAGATTTGGTTTTTTGAGCACACGACACTCTTCTATGCTGTCGTGGGCTCTACCAGTCCGAGGATGAAAAGGTGGCTAGGAAGTGGGGCCCTAATTACAGAGGTCAAGAAGGGTGCACAGAAGAAGCACCATATGACCGACTACTGGAAGGGCATATTCGATAATCTTGACGTATGGGAAGAAGTCGTCAATATCATCATCCCCATGGCCGAAGAGGCATCTCTCATTCCTTTTTCTCCCTGTGTGGCCCCTCCTCCGAGACGACATAAGACGGAGAGGCCGAAAATGAAGAGGACTCCCAAACGACCTACCCCCTCTTCCTCGAGGACGGCTGCTTAGTCTACTGCCCTGGGGCGATTGGAGGGTTCTCTTCAGGGCATACACTAATTAATTGAGATCGCTCTGTCTTCGTATGAGGAGATGGGAAGGAGTGTCGGACCTTTGCGAGAGGTTCTTCACTCTATCAAGGCTAAGGCCGCCACAACGTCAACGCTGTTAGAGGGTCAGACCTTTGAGTATCCCAAGGAGGAGAAGACTGAAGAGCCGAAGAAGGAGTCCAAGGAATAAGAGCAGAAGGAGAGAATGAAGAAATCATCGGTTCATCACATTGAGGAGCCAAAGAAGCGGCCCGTTCACAAGGAGCATATGAAGAAAACTCTGATGGGTATGCGGACAAAGGAGTTGGCAAGGAAGTCACATCTCGATTCATTGAAATGGGGTAAAGGTAAGTTGTACATGATTATTTATTTTCTCGTGCCAGAGTGTACACGACTAGCTAATTTTTCATGTTGCATTCTACACGACTATGTAAGTTTTTGTGTTGCATTCTACATGACTATGTAATTTTTCGTGCTGCTACTGACACGAATATTGAAAATGTCATTTTAGCTCCCATCAAGCATGTGAATGTGGAAGAGAAGATTGAACGGGCTACAAAGAGATCATCCGCGAAGTTGTTTTTGAAGAAGCTCTAACCAGAATTCGACGAACATATGGAGCGTGCAGAAGTCGAGTCCCATCTGACGTACGAGCGGGACTTATTCCCCCTGGTGTAGTGGTAAGGAAGAGAATGAGGATTGTCTCCACGAGGGAATTGCAGAGGATTAGGGAACATGACCATATACGGAGAATAGCGGAGGATGAGGCGAGGAAGAATTTGGCGGAAGAGCCAAAAGGCGACTCTGAAGATACTGTATCTGATCGACAAACGGCCTCTATCATCGATGAGGTGATCTCTTCCTTATAGCATTAGGATATCCAAATGGCCAGGGGGGAGGTGAAGGACGGGGAGGAGGTGAAGGTTGAGGAGGAGGCGAAGGAGGAGGAGGAGGCGAATGATGCCACAGGTTTAACCTCATCCCAGCCTGTTGACGTTGATCTCCTCCAAACCCCTCAAAAGGCTAAGGCTACAATTGCACTCCCAGAAAACTATGCCGGTTTGGAGTTTTCCTCTTTTCCTCATATGTTTTCCTCTTTTCCTTCTTCAAATACACGACTTTACGCATAGTCGTGTCTTCGGGAGACACGACTATTATTAAAGTCGTATATTGCATTACTTCGACTGTTCTGACTCATGTAGCTGCTTTCTATAGGTTATAGATGAGTTTTTGAGTCTCTTGCGGCAGCACAATGAGAGAGAGCGAATGAAGTATCCGTGGTGTTTTTTTGGATGCCACGCATTCAAAGAGATATTCGGCAGCGTAAGTGTTCCCTGCATCAGTAGCGATAAGTTTACGTTCCCAACATCATTTTCTCACTTGCGGCTTTGCAGGTACAAACAGGGATGCACCGCTCTAGTGCTGTGTGGAAACAACACCATGCAGAAGAGGAGGCAAATGATCATCCTCGCCATGTCCTCCTCTGCCATCTTTATTTCGCCCTCGCTAAGCTTGTTGATGATTTCATCAATGTGTGGAATATCCGGTCTCCTGACGGTGACGTACTTTCTGAAGAATTGGCCTTCCGGTCGGCGTGGCAAGGAGGGGTAACCTCAACTGTTTCGCCATTTGCAGGCAATCCGGTGATAAGAGCAACTTCTTGCTCTGTAAAATGTAGCGTCCTTCCCTTGATATTGAAGACCTTCGCCGACTCATCCCAGTACCTGACCAAATGGTCGAGGAGGTTCCGAAAAACAACTACGTCCTCACCTTAAAAAATGACAGCGAAACCAGATTCTCTGATCAGTTGGTCACATCTTTTGTGATGTCGTTGGAGGGTTGCACACTTTTTCATCGCGCCCGGTTGACAAACCGTTTTTAGTGCTAGTCATGCATTGTATGTTTTCTTTATTGATCAGTCCATTAGAGCCTTCCTCTTCCTGCCCCTTTGTTTTCGCTGTCGAGGTGCCAACAAAAAATCATGATCCTCCTCCTCTTCCGATGGTATTTCCTCCATAGAATCATCTCTTTTTGTATCCATCTGCAAGGAGATAGGTAGAGTGGTCAGTAGAAAATTCGTATCGGTGCAACACGAAAACATAAAAGTCGTGTCGTCGCTTACACGACTAAATATACAGTCGTGTATTTAAAATACACGACTTTATAGTTCATAGTAAAAATTACAAATCCAAATTTCGGAGCTTCTGAAACTAAAATCAGTAAGGATTGTTGTAACTTACCGCGGTTTAGTCGTGTGTATGTGTGTATTTCCTGGCAGGTGCCTTTCACACTCTTCCTTGCTGGAAAACGCAGCACAATCGGTCATTCCGCCGGTTGAATGAACACGCAGGGGGGAATCAGCAACAGGAAGCTCCGAAATCCCCAGAGTTATACGCTTCAAATCGCCATCTTTGCGCACTCTCCGTCAGTCATGTTGTCGAAATCCAGCAGGGGGCATCTCCAAATCGAGCTAGGTGACGTGACTAGGATCGTCGAAATCCGCAAAGGTCGTCGCTCGATATCGCCGGTGTGCCGGTGGAGTCGCCGGAGAACACTTATGTTTTTCGTGTTGTATGCAACATGCCTCTTCGCACAGTATTAGAACGAAAAATATAGAAGAAGGGCATTTTGGGTACTTCAGGTCCAGATTCTAGGCCATATGACATTTCACAGGAAAAACCAGGTAATATGGGAATATAAAAGTTTCCATGATGACTGACAAGCCACGTGGCGCGGGCGCTTGCGTGGCTTTTTTTTAAATTAAACCGAAAGAACTGACGCCTCTCGGGGTAAGGAGAATGGTTGCCTTTCGGTACCTTCATCATTTTTGTCCCATTTTTAACAGGCCGCTACTTCAACGATGCATATCTCTCTCATTTCTAATCCGTTTTACCTCTTTTTTTATTCTTCCTTATTTTTAGTGCTCTTTCTAATCATTATGATATCACAAAGATGTTGAGCCATCACATGCTATTTATAAAAAAATACTATAAAAACTACGACAAATGGTATGTGATGGCTCAACATCTTTGTGATATCATGATGACCAGAAAGAGCACTAAAAATAAGGAAGAATGAAAAAAAATGGCGAAAACGGATTAAAAATAAGAGAGATATGCATCGTTGAAGTTATCGCCCCTTTAAAATGGGACATATTTATTTTACTAGGACAAATTTCAACAATGAATATCTCTCTCATTTCTAATCCGTTTTTGCCAAAAAAATTTCATTCTTCCTTATTTTTAATGCTTTTTCTAGTCATCATGATATCATAAAGATGTTGATCCATCGCATGCTATTTATCAAAAAAAATACTATAAAAACTACGATAAATGGTATGTGATGGCTTAACATCTTTGTGATATCATAATGATTAAAAAGAGCACTAAAAATAAGGAAGAATGAAAAAAATAGGTGAATACGGATTAAAAATGAGAGAGATATGCATCGTTGAAGTAGCGGCCTGTTTAAAATGGAACGAAAATGATGAAGGCACTCAAAACCGACGCCTTTCGGTTTAGTTTTTAAAAAAAATCACACAAGCGCCCGCGCCACGTGGGCGTCTGCATGCTCAGTGCACCATTTCGGAAAATATTTGCTACAATATGACATTTTGGAAAAAAAAAATGATAATTTTTTATATAATTTCCCCATTTTAAAATGTGCATTAAAATGTGTATATAATTCAAAATATGTGTTTGTGTTGTAAACCTATATTTTTCCACTTGGCATAGGATGGGGAAACAAACGGAAAAGTTAATTTATAAAAAAAAAATAGAAATATCATTTTTATTTTTAAAAATGACGATATATCAGACCAAAACTGATATATCGCCGATGCAACATTCCATGCTTTTGAACATATTGACCGTATCTTGAAAATTAACAATTAACTTATTATCAACAGTTATTTCATTAAAGGATTTGATTATGCTATGTCTCATATATTCTCCAAATATGCAATCTGGGACATCTTGATGGAGAAATTGGTTTTCTGATTAGCAGTGGAATGTTCTTCTGTACTAAGTAAAGATTGTCATCAATTGAGCAATTATTACGAGACTAGCATTATTCTGCACATTAACACATTGCCAAAAAAAACTTGGAATTCTAGGATATACATATCCTGTTTGTTTTGGTGAATGAGGCTTCCAGCTTAAATATTGACCATGTGGTTAAGAAGAAGAATGGACCTGCCCATGCCTTAGCTTGGTATGCTCGTAGATCTATAACTCATCTCCCTGCTCTAGGGCACCACTGCTTTGGCTCCAGCCGGCAATCTCTTTTGATGTCACTTTGTTGTAGTTTCTAGTTGTGTTGTGGCCTCTTAACCATTCTCAAAAAAAAAAAAAGATTGTGTCAATAATGACCGACACAATGTCACGAATTTAACCGCTAATTGCTGCAAATCATTTTATTATTTGACTGTTACAAGCTACATACTATACAATCATCAACATGAAATTCTGGTGTATAACGTCCTATATCTTAGAAGTCCCATGTGTTTGATGCGTATATTATGACCGACCTAAATGTTATCAAGAATTTAACACCTAAGTACAACATAATTTGTTGTTACTTGACTTCTAAAATAGCTTGTACAAGATAGCTGTGCTGGGACTCGTTAGTTAATTCCAGTGTCCGAAGGTTGGACAGGTGTTGGAGTACTTCAAATGGGTCGCTAGTTAATTCAGAGGCTTGCGTCTCCTCTTTTTTCTATGAACCCCTCCGCTACCCATACCAATATCAATTTACTTGCAGTAATCTCAAAATCCCCTGGAAAAACACTTAAATAGAGAAAGCATGGCTTTAAGTAGGAAGGAAGATCACTGTAGCTCAACGCTAATATTTCTCTTATTTGAGTTTCACCTTCAAAAAGCTCCCATTTCATGCTTTTCAAAAGAGCTTGCCATTTGTAAGTAAATATGGGTTCTTGTCCCATTTTACTTGTCTTAATTGAGAGAAGTCGGCTCTCTCGTGCAAGTGTAGACATGTGGAGTAGTTAGGCTTCCGTGGGCCCGGTCCATACTAAATTGGAAGAGACACTGTAATCATCACCGATCCGGAAATCACTTATTTGGAATTAGCTGTTTTGGTACGATCAAAATGAAATTGTCAAATAAGAGTCACCATATTGGAAATCAGTTGAGCAAATTTGGGAAACCGAAAAGGCATGATTTTGTAACCAAAATTCGCCCCTTTTAAGGGCAATGGAGGGGACGCCCTCCATGCTAATGAAAAAGGCTTCTTTTGGTTGAAATCGCATTGCTCTCTCTTGATTTGGTGATCTTGATTTCATTGGGTGAAAAAGCTAATTCGGGAAATATAGTTTTTCACAACGCTCTACACTCGATCGGTGATAGATTTGGTGTTCTCGGACATATTCTAATCCGTGGAGTGATTCGTAGGCACAAAGGCTGAAGGTTAGTGATTCTAATTTGATAATATTTAAGCTATATTTGTTGTTTGAAGGAAAAACCCAATTTTTGAGAACCCACATCAAACGGATAAAAATCCTAAATTCGCTTCCGTTGCGGCTCGATTACCCTTCACCATTCACTTGACAACTTCTGTCTTCTCCTCAAAATCCCTCCTAACACAGCCACTGCCAAAGGTAAGCCACCACATTTCCCCACGATTGTCTTCCCCACCTCCTCCAAATCTGAAGGACAACCAGACACTTCATCTTCCATGAATACCTTCTTGCAAAACAGATCCCATGCCTCTTTTTCATTGAGGAACCGCGTTTCAAAAGGAGGGATTCGAGGATTTGCATGCATACCTACTTCTTCAGATCGAGAGGTAAGCATTACTTTGCTTTCATTTTCTACTAGTGGAAATGCTTGTTTCAACAGATCCCAATCTTTTATGTTCCATACATCATCAAGTGCAACCAAGTATCTCCTGCTACTTGGTCATCCATCTCCCTTATCCTTTTCATCCCTCCTCCGTCTTTTTTATTTATATAATTGACATCTACCATAATATTCAAAAAGAGTTCTCTCGGAATAAATGATTTAGAGACAGTAACCCATGAGCAATAAGGAAAATGCTCCCTCACTGAATGATCATTGTAGATTTTCCTAGCGAGGGTTGTCTTACCTATTCCGCCCATACCTATTAAGGAAACAATAGAGTTGTTTGCATCACCTGTAAAGAGCTGCCCCATCAATAATTGAGCTTCAGATTCCATGCCCACGGGATCTCTTTCATCTTCCATGGACGATTCTCTCCTTTTGGCATGGAATGGACTTTGGCTTGAGGAAGAGGCTTCACTTTTGTTGATCCGTTCAGGTATGTATCTTTCTCTATTAACTGAAATTTGGTCGAGCCTTTGCTTGATATCTTGAATTTCCGACCCAATTGCATGCAATGTTGGCAGTTGTTTGGTGCATATAATCCAACTTTTGAAAGCACCTCTAAACCCATGTATTCTTTGTTCTTGTAGCGCAACCTCAAAAATATATGTCTCAAACACATCCTCTGCTTCATACGCTGCATCCCTAATCTGACTGAACAATTGTTTCCCACTTTTTCGTCTTTATGCTTCGGCTCAACTTCCTCGAGGAATGCTTTGATTATTAAGAGCTCATCACGGAGCAATTTGAAGGGTAATCGAGCCGCAACGGAAGCGAATTTAGGATTTGAATCCGGTGATGTGGGTTCTCAAATTTGGGGGTTTTCCTTAAATCAACAAATAAAGCTCAAAGATTATGAAATTAGAAACACCAACCTTCGGCCTTTGTGCCTACGAATCACTCCACGGATTTGATTATGTCCGAGAACACCAAATCCTTCACCGATCGAGTGTAGAACAATGTGAAAAGCTATATTCCTCGAATTAACTTTTTCACCCAACAAATCAAGGTCACCAAAATCCTTCTTCTTGTAACCAAAAGTCGCCCTTTCGTATGGTGTCAAGGGCGTCCCCTCTCATCCCCTTAATAAGGCATAAATCCGTTACAAATCATGCCAATTTCGGTTTCCCGAAATTGCTCAACAGATTTTCCAAGATGGTGACTCATATTTGACAATTCCATTTTGGTCGTACCAAAACGGCTAATTCCAAATATGTGATTTCCGGATCGGTGATGATTACAGTGTCTCTTCCAATTTAGTGTGGACCGGGCCCACGGAAGCCTAACTACTCCACATGCCTACACGCGCACGAGAGAGCCGACTCCTCACAATCAAGACAAGTAAAATGGGACAAATAACCCATATTTACTTACATCCCCCACTATGGGTTCTTTGTTCATATTTGCGATCCACAGTGACTCGTGCACTAGTCCTGTCGTAATCCAATACTATGAACATGTTTTACAAATAGATCCGTCGTTAAGGCCTTTGTTAACGGATCAGCTAACATCTCAACCGTAGGAAGATGACTCACTGTCAACTTTCCCCGTTGTAGCATGTCAAACACATAAAAGTAATGCACCTCTATGTGCTTAGCTCTTGAACTGATCTCCCCATTACGGAGTGTCGACACAGTTGCCAAATTATCACAATAAATTTGGACAGGAGCATCAGTCCACTGTTCTAGCTGTAACCCAGCTAGAAATTCTTTAATCCAAACTGCCTCGGAAGCTGCTAAACTGCATGCAACAAACTCAGCTTCCATCGTGGACTTAGTAACGCATTTCTGCTTCTTACTAGCCCATGCCACGGCGCCGCCACCAAGCATAAAAACATAACCGGCAGTGGATTTCCTGTCATCCTTACACCCGGCATAGTCTGAATCACTATAGCCTTCCAATGACAGGTTCTCAGCCTGATATGTGAGTTTCATATCCTTGGTACCCAGCAAGTATCTGAACACCTGCTTTATAGCTTGCCAGTGTTGCATACCTGGGTTAGCCTGATATCGACTCACAAGGCTTACTACAAAAGCCAAATCAGGTCGAGTGCAGTTCATGGCATACATCAAGCTGCCAATAGCCTGCGCATATGGCACAGATTGCATCTTCAGACGTTCTTCGTCTGATGCAGGTGCCATTCTTTCGGACAAAACTGTCCCTTTATAGATGGGCGAATCAATGGTCTTCCAACCAATCACGTCAAAGCGTTTCAATACACTCTCAATGTACGATTCTTGAGATATACTTAGCCTCTCGCTTTTCTATCTCTCTCAATCTTCATCCCGAGGATGTAAGATGCTTCACCCATATCTTTCATTTCAAATTGGGTCTTGAGCCATTCTTTAAGACTGAGAATCATACTAGTGTCATTCCCCATTAATAATATGTCATCTACATATAGTGACAATATCATAAATCTACTCCCATCTCTAAAGGAGTATACACAATGGTCATAGTCATTGGCCACAAAGCCATATTCACTTATCACCTTGTGAAAAGTGAAATACCATTGTCTTGGCGATTGTTTCAGTCCATACAATGATTTAATAAGCTTACACACTTTAGTTTCCTCTCCGGAAACAACAAACCCCTCGGGTTGTTCCATGTAAATCTCCTCCTCTAAATCACCATTTAGGAAGGCAGTCTTTACATCCATCTGGTGCAACTCTAAATCTAAGTATGACACAATTGCCAACAAACATCGGATCGAGATGAACCTGGACACTGGAGAATAAGTCTCCTTGAAGTCTATGCCCTCTACTTGTGTGAAACCTTTCGCCACAAGTCTAGCTTTGTACTTCTCTATTGATCCATCAGCTTTGAGCTTCTTCTTGAAGATCCATTTACACCCAATGGGTTTCCGTTCATCTGGTAAGTCAACAATCTCCCAGACTTTGTTCTTCAAGATTGAATCCATTTCCTCTTGAACAGCCTTCTGCCATTCCTTGGAATCTGGACTACACATCGCCTGCTCAAATGTGACTGGATCACTAAGTACAGGTTCATCTATCGATATCTCATCTTCACCAAGCATGGCATAGTAATCCTTCAACAAAATTGAAGGTCTACGCTCTCTTGATGCTCGAGTTTCAACATCCTCATTGGATGTGTTACCTATCACTTGTTCATTACTAGTGACAGTAACTTTCTCTTTCTCAATTTCAAAGAGTTCCACTTTCTGACTAGGAGTTTGTAGGTCTATATCTTCCTCAAGAAAATAAGCATCTCTAGACTCTATAACCCCCACTGTCCCATCATCATGGTGTACTACAAATCGATACCCTTTCGAATGGTCACAATAACCTATAAAATTACATTTTATGGTCTTGGGATCCAACTTAGTTCTTAGTTGATCAGGCACCCTGACATGGGCCTTTGACCCCCACACTCTCAAGTTCGAAAAGTTTGGACGTCTTCCCGTCCATAACTCATATGGGGTCAATTTGATCGACTTAGAAGGTATCCGATTTAGTACATAGACAGCGGTGTCTAGTGCTTCACCCCAAAACTGCGTTCCTAGTTCAGAGTGGTTTAACATGGACCTTACCATGTCCATCAATGTCCTATTACGTCTTTCAGCGACTCCATTCTGCTGAGGGGTATACGGTAAAGTATACTGATGCACTATTCCTTGGTTTGTACAATAGTCCTTGAACAAATCAGATGTGTACTCACCACCTCTGTCTGTTCTCAGAACTTTAATCTTCCGTCCTAATTGGTTCTCAACCTCAGCCTTAAATTCCTTGAATTTTTCTGAGGCATCGGACTTTCTCGATAACAAGTACACAAAACCATATCTTGAATAGTCATCTATAAATGTAATAAAATACATCATACCCCTTTGAGTCTTGACGTTTATAGGCCCACAAATATCTGAGTGAATGACCTCTAAAAGGTCAATTGCTCATTGTCCTTTCGGAAAGGGTAGCCTAGTCATTTTGCCAGATAGGCAATCCTCACACGTGCGCAAATTATCACTTATTCTAGGTAGTAACCCACTACCCGACATTCGGTGTAATTTTGTCGCATTCACATGACAAAGGCGTAAATGCCACAACAATGCATTATCAACAGTAACACAAGCAACATACTCAGAATCAATCATTTCATTATTAGCAAAATCATTGGATACATCAAGTTTGAATAAACCATCAACTAAAGAAGCAGTAAATAAAATATTATTCTTCTGCCCCACAGTTCCCTTGCCACCCTTGAACCTGACTTCAAATCCCTTTTGAGTCAGAAGAGGGATTGAAATCAGATTCCTACGAATAGTAGGTGCATACAAGACATCTGTGAGGACCAGGGTATTTCCTCCTAAGAGAGGAACACGAACAGAGCCAATCCCCAGCACGTCACAATAGGTGTTATTCCCCATGTAGATCTTGTGCTCTCCGGGACTAATCTCTTTCATCTCAGCAAAAGACTCCTTTGTCATTGCCACATGACGGGTTGCAGCCGAGTCAAGCCACCAACCTCTAGTGTTAGTGTTCACAATCAGTGCCTCAGAAATCATACAAACTATGTCCTTTCCTCCACCCTGCTGTTTCTTTTTCTCGTTGCCCTGGGAGCCATTAGGACAGTTCCTGCTAAAGTGACCCATCTGGCCACAAGTGAAGCAGGCTCCCTTCTTCTTGTTCTTCGCCTTGTCTCCACCCTGGAATTGAGGCTTCTTTCCTTTCCTCTTGAAGTTCTTCTTTGAAGTGCCAGCATAGGACCCACCTTTCTTAGAGCCAACATGGTGAGCAAGGTTGGCAGATGCATTAGAGGCCCTCATATGCTCTCTCCTTTCCTGCTCCAAGCCCAGCTTGGCAGTAAGGTCATCGAGAGTGAGTTTCTTGTCACTCAGGTTCAACGCCACCACAACTGCTTCCCATGATGGAGGGAGGCTAGTGAGTATCGTAGACACTTGGACCCCCAATGAAATTGGATCTCCAAGCATCTCCAACTCACTAGCAATAATAGTCATGGCATTTATGTGCTCAAGCACATTCTTGCCCTCCTCCATCCTCATGTTGGTATAGCGAGTGTGGAGCAACCTGATATGTGCCTCAGTATGCTCTCCATACCTCCTCTCAATGGCCTGATACATTTCTTTGGCCGTTTTGTGCTTCTCAAAAAGCAACTCCATAGAAGGCTCCATAAAGGTAAGCATCGTGGTCCTTGCTCGTGCATCCTCCTTCCTGAACTTCTCATACTCTCTCTTTTGAGCAGGAGTACTACTTTCACCCGAAGGTTCAATAACTTGGTCTAGTAAATGACCCAAGTCGTCAAGGAATAGAATGTGACGGATGCGCCTCTTCCAGGTAACAAAATTGGTGGCATTCAACTTCTCAGTCTTTGCCAACTCACTGGAGACCATACGGGAAGCCATTGCAACTTTTATGAAATCAGCAAATGTTTCAATCAAATTGAAGATAAAAATCTTCGATCAATGGAACAGGACAATCAGTGTAAAGAATAGCACAGTTTGAATCACTAATTACTATCAACAATTATATAATCAAGTGGCACAAATACTGCTTCAATATTAATTAGTTTTTCAACTTTTATCCCGCCGATCGATCGTGTCAAATACCCGATCGATCGCAGCTTTTCGCTGTCAATTTTGTTCAACTTCCAGTAGATACGATCGATCGCAATTCGTGCCGATCGATCGTTTCCCTTTTTCAAAACAAATCAATGATCGATGCCGATCGATGCCGAACGATGGCGATCGATGCCGAACGATGGCGATCGATGCCGAACGATGGCGATCGATGCCGAACGATGCCGAACGATGGCGATCGATGGCGATCGATCGTTTTCCCTTTTCAAGAGACTTAACGATCGATGCCGAACGATGGCTGTCGATCGTGACCAGTCGTCTTCTCCGATTTTACCTTAGCGCGATCGATCGCTCTTGACGCCGATCGATCGCGACTGTAAAAATCGAGATTTTCAGTCGGCAAAAACCGCGAGGAAAATTCCCACAAATTTCTTGGAACCCTCACACCACCACGGAATCAAGGCTCCGATACCAATGAAGGGTAATCGAGCCGCAACGGAAGCGAATTTAGGATTTGAATCCGGTGATGTGGGTTCTCAAATTTGGGGGTTTTCCTTAAATCAACAAATAAAGCTCAAAGATTATGAAATTAGAAACACCAACCTTCGGCCTTTGTGCCTACGAATCACTCCACGGATTTGATTATGTCCGAGAACACCAAATCCTTCACCGATCGAGTGTAGAACAATGTGAAAAGCTATATTCCTCGAATTAACTTTTTCACCCAACAAATCAAGGTCACCAAAATCCTTCTTCTTGTAACCAAAAGTCGCCCTTTCGTATGGTGTCAAGGGCGTCCCCTCTCATCCCCTTAATAAGGCATAAATCCGTTACAAATCATGCCAATTTCGGTTTCCCGAAATTGCTCAACAGATTTTCCAAGATGGTGACTCATATTTGACAATTCCATTTTGGTCGTACCAAAACGGCTAATTCCAAATATGTGATTTCCGGATCGGTGATGATTACAGTGTCTCTTCCAATTTAGTGTGGACCGGGCCCACGGAAGCCTAACTACTCCACATGCCTACACGCGCACGAGAGAGCCGACTCCTCACAATCAAGACAAGTAAAATGGGACAAATAACCCATATTTACTTACACAATTGCGCATATTTCTTCACTCCATGAAGGAAACGAGCTTCTTGACCAATCAATCAGCTCAATCAACTTAGTTACTACAGGTTCCAAGAGTCCCAACGCCATGTTGCTTCTGAAGCTCCTCCTTACTCAAGGAAAAGGAAAGAACCAACGCAAGATGTATTGCCTGTTAGTTGTAGGTAAAGGAAAGAGTCAGCAAGTGAAACTTTGATTACAAGCATGAGAAAGAAACATTTTGATATATAAGAAATTAAGTTATGTCAATGCACATTTAAATATTTGATAATGCCCTCCAACAAGTGGCTATTTCGTGATAAAATTATGAATAAATATCTTTCTATACGAAAAAAGAAAGTTAGGTCCGCTATTTTTTGCTATGCCAATTTTGCCCCTAATTAAACTTGAGAGATTACCCCTAAATGAGTTTATGCGCTTGTGGATTTCTGAAAATCGTGTGGGCATACAAAACACCAAATCAACTAAGTCAGTTAGGGTGTGCCTTAATTTTTTTTCTAGGTTGACTCTTGGGTTATGAGAGCAAAATGGGTAGATCCTAGGCCTAATTACGGCTAATTTAGATGGTTTAATTGAGTAGGTCACAAAAATCTTATTACGTACGGCTAATTGAAGCAGGTAAGCCATCAATTTGGTTCTTTGCCAGACAAGTATTTTTGAAATTCAAATCCCTTCTAAATCTGACGCAAGGAAACTAAAAATCCAATTTTTATTTTTTACACTAGATTCTTAAGTAATTTAATTTTTTCTTAATTAAAGGTGAATTAGCGTTATGGATTTAATGTTAAGCATGCGAACATGCAATGGTAAGCTATGTGACCAGAAACGCGTTTAAAACGCGTATAAAACGCGTTTTACGCGTTTCAGCCACTTAGCCGTAAAACTCCGTGTTTAAAACGGGAAAACGTGTTTTTCCCGTTTTAAACGCGTTTTATCCCGATAAACGCGTTTAAACACGTAAAACACGTTTTTTATTTAAAGTGCAACTCTTTTTTTAAATGCGCAACTTTGCCATATGTTATTATTTAATACTTATACCTATTATATTAATTTTTTATTTTAATTATTTTCCCGTTTTTTTCACGTTATTTTCCCGTATATTCCGTTTTTTACCGTTTTGTTCCGTGTGCTTACCTCGCCGTTTTATTGCCGTACCCGTACTTTGTCACTTAGATGGTAAGGACTGCCAATCCTGCACTGCAAGACATAACGACCCATATCTTGCATGCAGATGGGACGAAAGCTTTGTACATTACCACAACCCTCTGCCCATCCATCATCTATTGATGCTTCAAAGGCTCCAACGGCCAAGTAGCAAAGCTCCCTGCCTGGCCCTGTTCACACGTGTGCATTCGTAGTTGCTTAAAATTAATAATTGTCCGCCCACATTACAACTAATGTTGTTTAAGCAAGCCAAAAAATACTAATGTTAATTATGGACGGCTCCTCACAATTATGTCAAAGGTCTAATATTCGACCACGAATGAATTTTAGAAGAAAGAAAAAAAAAGATAAATGGTTTTGGCTTTGTGTTTATCAATACTTGAAATTTAGCCAACATCCATTAAATAAAAGCTAATCAGCAAAATTTTTAAGACATTTCTCG
Organism: Houttuynia cordata; assembly: GCA_039654745.1. Classification (NCBI taxonomy): domain Eukaryota; kingdom Viridiplantae; phylum Streptophyta; class Magnoliopsida; order Piperales; family Saururaceae; genus Houttuynia; species Houttuynia cordata. Next base: position 34,607,397 of record CM077505.1, on the reverse strand, counting down.
TTGTTGGGATTCAAATGGGTGAAATTGGTAGATTGAAGAGAAATGTTTTCGGTGGACCATGACCAACGACATGAGGAAGCTCTTTGATGATCTCAAATGCCTCCTCAAAACGGTTTCTTCGCAGGGTGGGCGGATTTCCTGCAGGGCGATCTCCATTTGTATTCGGTTTCTGGGTCGGCAGGGCCGCGTCGGAGAAGCGCTTTGCCTATTCGAAGAAATGGAGGCGGAGTTAAGTTGCGTCCCTGATAATCTGGTTTACAACAGCATGCTTTATGTTCTATGCAAGAAGGTCATATCTTGTGAATCAATCGATATTGCTGTTACAATATTTCGGAGAATTGAAAGCCCAGATGTGTATTCATACAGTAACATGATTGTTGGCCTCTGTAAATTTGGGAGTCTGGAGAAGGCCCTCCAATTATTTGATGAAATGACAAGGGCGGGATTGGTCCCTACTAGAACTGCCGTGAATATGCTGATTCGGGAGTTCTGTGAACTAAGTAAGAAACAGGGGCTTGTTGATAAGGTGAGGGTTCGCAATATTCACAGACCATTTGACATTTTAGTTCCTTCCGTTAGAGCACCATGCGGCATCCTGAATGCAAATGCAATCTTTTGGGTAGTCTTTCCACTGGGTTTGTTGCCGAGTGCTTCTGTTATTAGTTATCTTGTTGCAGAGCTTTGCCGATCTAGAAATATTGGAGAAGCCGTTGAAATATTGGAGATTGTAGTCAACAGGAAACTTTGTTGTATGGAGGACTGTTTCACAATTGTGATTCAGGCTCTATGTGAAGTACAACGGCTGGAAGAAGCTTGTGCCTTCTTTAATGAAATGATTCATTTAGAACAATGCCCGAAGCTTGCTGTTTACAATTCAATAATTTGTGCATTTCGTAAACTTGGGGAGGTGGGAGAAGCAGAAAAATACTTCAGTATCATGAATAAGAAAAGGCGCTCACCTAATACTGTGACATATACTGCTTTGATCCATGCATACTGTGAGGCCCAAAATATTGAAGCAGCCTATGAGATGTTGATGGAAATGTTGGGGTTGGGATTTCTTCCATATTTTCGCACATATGAAGGAGTGGACAGGCTGTTGAAGGAACAAAGACAGCATGATTTATTAGTTAAATTAGAGGTGAAAATGGAGACTACACTGTTACTCAAATACTGCAAAACAGGTCAGCTAGAAGGTGCTTATGACAAGCTGAAGACGATGCTGGCAAGGGGTTTCTCTCCACCATTATATATTAGACAAGTTTTCGAGTGTACCTTCCAGAAATTTGGTAAGTGGAATTTGGCAAGAGATTTGCTGGATAAAATAGACCAGAAGGTAAATTGAAGCTGTTTTCCCATTCTGAGCAAGATATGAGAGAGCTACCTCTTGTTTCTGTTTCAAGGTAACTTATGTGCTGCTTTAGCCACATTCTTGGTGGACAATACAAACCATTATCTGATGTCAACATTGGACGTATGGGCAATTGTTTGAGCTAAATATGGCTGATGTGCCTACATATCATCTTAATTTGTTTATTGATGAATGAGCCCATGTAATTTTAAGACATATGATTGCATAAAATTTTGGTTTGGCTCAAAGTGTGTTGTAGATATAAATTGTCTGTACATTCAACAGCAATAAGTTACAACTCACCATAAGATTGTAATGAGAATTAGTTTCATATACTAACAGATGTGTGACAAATCACAATGGAGGGTATGTCTATGATATGATGATGTGCTTATAGATGGGAGGCGGGCAGGTTATTGAAACCCACCTGCCATTTATTACATGGGCTGCATGATTAAAATCGTGCAGCTCAGACAAGTTTTGCATGCATCCAGGCCCGTACTAACAGGACTATTGAGGAGCCATTTCTGTTTCTTTTCGTTTCGTTTCGAGAAATTTTCGGAAAGCTTAGTAACGTAGAAAAAGGAAGAAGAAGAGGGGCGGAGGCAGAGGAGGAGAAGAGGAAGGAGGCAGAAAAATAACATGCCTCACACGAAAAAAAACTGCAAACTTTTCTGCTTAAATTATAAATAACCTAAAAATTAACTGGCTAAATTATAATAAATCTGAAAATTTTATGACTAAATTGCAAAATACCCAAAATTGCCATGCTTAAATTGTAAATTTTGGGTAAATTTTGCGAAATTTCGGAGAATTTTTCAGAATTCCGGAAATTTCACAAAATGATAGAAATTTATAAATACAGAGCAGTGACACCTAGGGTGCTAATGTATTAATAATATCGATCCATGTGTTACATAACCCATGTAATAAGGTGACGAGATTTGGTCACAGTGCCCGGTGAGGCTAGAACAATTGACTGGATACAACGGGCAACTTAGGGATAGTCATTGGCCAAATAGCCGATGGACGAGCCTTTGTGCACGTCTTTGTCTGCTAACAATTTGTCCGTTGGAGCTTTGTTTTAACAGGCAAAGTCCAGGGACATGGCCTCTTATCCAAAATACCATACAAGTTACTCTAATATTCTCATTGACCTAAATTTCCTTAAGAGTTAAAATCACAACCAAAGTTTTCTACTGCGCCTAAATACAAGATCCAAAATATGTAAAGCACCAAAAGCTATAGCTAGTTATAAAAGTCTAATATAATTCCCCGACCATAAGTAAACCCTCGTCAGCTTGGTTGGGCAAGGATGTAGAACAAAATCAAATCCCACCAAAGAAAATGTTGCCCCCCACCCCCTGCAAGATAACCGGACATCGGACAGATGGTTGCATTTGATTACAATATACGTTTAAAAAGTTTTGAACGGCTTGTATCTAACTACTTTGCATTTGCTTGAGCTACCACTTGCCTTTTGAGAGGGCCACCACTGCATGTGTTTTCCACATTCGTCTTAACTCTGTGAGCCCTACCACGTGTGGCCCTTCGGGGTGACATTTTATTGGCTGGACCAGCGATGATATTGATTATCCTACCCCTTTGTTTGATCAGCCTAGCCCACGATAACATATCCTCAGTCTTCTTTTCCTCCATTACTTAACACCACCGTTGAGTGGTTATTCGCGGAAAAAATAAAATAACTTAGCTTACCCAATTGGGTCCAAAATTAGCTTGCCCAATCGGGTCCAAAAATCTTATCAATAGGGCAACCCAAAAGAAAGACCTACAAGGCACTAAATAAAAACCATCTTGGTATGAAACACATTAGTGTTGTCACCAGTATGCTTTGAAGGCATCCGATGCGAAGCTAATTATTAAAGGTAATTGGCAGAGGCCAGGAATTTCTTATCAGTTAGGATAAGGCCTATAACTTGACAATCCAATCATAAAGTGGGAGAATCTCTGTTGTCTCAGCACATGTGACGGTGGTTTAAATTTTAAAATGACATAACTTTAATAAAGCATTGCTCATGAAAAAGTTTTGATACATCTACATTAATCATGTCCAGGTGGTCATGAAAAAACTTTGGACGGAGGGAGTATAATTATTAAAGGTGTCTGATAGGGACATAGATAATAGGGTAAATTGAAGAAAAGTTAGCTACTTTCCATGTCACAATGGCCACTACAAATCCAAAAATTAAAGTAAAATTGGTAGTAGCTATCACTATCAGGGGTAAAATTACCCAACAATTAAGTTGCATATGGGTTAAGTACATATTTTTATAATTCATAGTAAGTGTAATTTTACCATAATTCATAGGGGTTAAGTGCAATCAAGATTTTGCTACATTATTTGATGGAATCAAATAGGAGACCTGGCCTACTTTATATATGAATTATCTAAATCTAGAGATATTTCTCCACAAAATAAAAATCTTAGATCCCCCTTAATAGGGCAATAAATAGAGATCCAACCTACTTAAATTATGCAATTCTGTTTAATGTTCCTTTTAGATGATTAAAAATTAGGCTAAGGGTCGGTTTATTTGACCTAAACAATCTGATAAGCCTTTTGAAAATTCTAAAAAGCCATTGATATGAAATTTTGATATCTAATCTGAAATCCTAAATATGAAATGACCTTAATTTATAAATCCCAGTCACCAGAAGAAACAGTTGAGAAACGAACCTAGACACCATGGCCACCACAACACCCACCCAAAGATGCTTTGTCGTGTTCATCGCCATCTGAAAACCTTTCTCCTTAGATGCTCCACGAAATCTAGATGAAGCAAAACTTCTATTTCACCTATTTTGTTCTGGTAATTTTGTGAAGAAAAACAAAGGGTAATAAAAAAATATTCAAGGAGATGGAAAGGCTTGATCTTTGATCTAAGATGCCTTGTTTACATTAGAGAAAGGGAAACTCACTATCAACTCCTCTAATGGGAGGAAAAGAACCAACTGGAGACCACAGTTTTCTTCCACTGCATTCATGCAATCATGGGCTCCTGTTTCTAGAAAAAAGAAAGAAATTGGGTCTCCACCACCAAAATCACAAATTTTCGGCCCAGTACTGGAACAACGACATTTCCTTAAAGAACCAGAACCCTTTCTCCACCATGAAGTTCAGGCAGAAACCCTTGATGAGGATATTGAACGTGTAGATGTCCGGCATTGCCGCGCCTCCCTCGCCACACATTTCGCAGTAGAGCACCCGTGGCGAGGATGGAGAAGAGGGTAATGAAGGAGACGACGGAGGGCCTGATGCCCGCCGTTCTCGTCTGTTGGAGCAGGTAAACAGATTCGTCGAGGAGGCCGACGTGGCCGTAGACGGAGACTAGGGGGTTGAAGAGGCGATCATCAAGGGGGATGGTGGCGGCTTCGGAGAGGAGGACGTTGCGGGCGGAGTCGAGGTAGCAACGTTGGGGAGGAGGATGAGGAGGCGGAGGATGGCGGCGTAGATATCCTGGTGGAGGAGGAATCTGGGGTGAGATGCCCATCGGAAGAAGAAGAGGGACTGGGCGGGGGATTTGATGAAGCGGCAGCAGAGGAGGCGGCCAAGTCATGGGCCGAAAGGTTCTCATATGGTTTTTTCCATCTGAATTTTAGGCCTTTTGTTACATAGGCTAAATTCAGGACAAAATTCAGACACCTGAACAAATGGTCTGGATTTTTTTATCCACTTATTCAGTTCAGATCTTAAGAGTAAACAAACAGCCCCTAAGTAATAAATTAGTTAAGAGTTGAAGGTCCATTTTTTCACCTCGGAGCTAAGGAACACTCATTATATATCAATGTTGGGTGGTACAACTACATGACCTTGGTTTGGTGTTCCTCAATGTGAGTAGGTTGTGGAGATAATGAAGTATAACTGGTGACGGATAGGGAGCTTTTTGGAGGGAGAATCACATGACGTGGGGCATTCGTTCTTTATCTAATTATGCGAAAGGATGAGGGTGTGGGTCGTTGGATTAACTTTTTGGGAAAGATAATGTAGGGGGCTCTTCTTTCCGGGAATGCAAATGGATTAGGAAAGTAGAAAAGTTGTTCACCATTTGAATAAGTAACACCACCTTTCCCATGAAGAGAAAAGAGAGAATAACCAGGCTTTCATACTTTTAAAAAGCCAAGTTTAGAGAAAGGAGCAAAACCAAGTTAACTGTATTCATCAAAATAAATTTATCTTCTCTACTCTTGGAAAGAAGTGATGATGCTCTATTACCAATTACAAATTTCTGTGCACTTATTTTTGTTTGGTATCACATCCTTCCGCCTGAACATGGGACAAATGTTCAGGGTGGGACACCCTTGAAACAAGATGAGAATCTCCTCCTATATATCTTGATGGAGGTGATCTAATCCTGGGATCTACATTCTCAGTCCCACTTTATTTTCCAATCTGGTAAATTGGGCTACTGAAGTAGGACGGAGGGAGCGCATGAAATCACGAGATGATTTATCAAGACGGACTGAATATTTTGTTGGGTAATTTGTTAGTAGTATCGTTTTCCAATTGTGAGATGTTGCATTGTTGCTATGGATAGCTTTTAACTTGAACTTCAAATTAATGCACAATATGTCTCCAACCTAGATTATTCAAATTCAAGGGGCAAAAATGGAGTATCTCCGGACATTGAAGCTGTGGTCGAGTGGGAAGGCGCCACTTAACCTCTCGTCGATGCATCTTGCAGGCAAGAAATTCCTCTCGAAATTGATCGCTATTACTGCCGATCGATCGTTTTACGCGAAACACAAAATTCACAAATTACAGTAACTACGATCAATTGTTTTGGTAAGGCGTCGATCGGATCAGCTTGCCGATCGATCGGCTCTTAAGGCGATCGATCGCTGTCACATTAGTCAAAATTCAATTTCTCATATCTTTTTACCCCGAACTCCAAATCGCTCATAATAGGTGGCGTTGGAAAACTCTTCTCACCAACTTTAATTTGCACAAGGCACAATACGACCAAATCAATCGTTAAGATGGTCAAATTTTGGTTTTAAAATACTTACTAATTTTCCGGATGTTACACCACGAGAGGTACATCAATTAAGGTTAATGAGAATGAGTGGAGGTAAAATTGGTTTAGTTAGTGGTCGATTCAATACTTTAGTATTCTCTCATTACTTGAATTTTTGTTAGTTTTTGTCTAGTTTTAATTAATTGCCTAAAGATCCGTTTTGTCAAATTAGTGAAGTAAAGTCTAGAATTAGGTGAATTAAAAATTTAAGTCCATGTGGGATCGACCTTGTAGCCACTATCTGCTCATATTAATGTGTTTGAGTAAACAAATTAAAATTCACACCAAGGCCTAAATGGATTCGACTGTTGTATCTAACAACAACTCATTTGTCATTGGTCATCTGTCGTTGAACCGTAAAACTATGATTTAATTTGCAATTCAATTACTTACCTTTTCTAGGTCTTACAGTCACCCTAGTTCAATACAAGAACCATTGGACTGCATGACCCGAGATGATAGGGTCAATTGGACGAACCAATTTCTATGAATGCCCTGAACTGTAGGAGACGAGCAAGCGCTAATGACGTCATACCTAGACTATATTGATAGATGCGCACAAGAGGCCTGAGCATCCTCAGCACAACTTCAACTAGTCATGGCATGTTGGAGATGCTGGTTAGGCCCATGAACTTCCTTTCTTGACCATGTTCATCGAGTGTGGTAGGTGCCGGGTAAAAGAACTAAGGACCTCTAGAAGAGTAAGTTTTAGGAGGTGGAAAACTCACTAGTAATATGAGGAATTAGTCAAACCTTGAGCGAGATGGGGTTAGACTACTTAGCAAATCTAGTGGAGTACCCTGGATGTCTTGTATGTATAAATGTAGGATTAATATGACATGGTTTGTTACTATGAATTAACTAGGATAAGATTGTTAGACTTCCTACTGGATATGAAACTATTAAAAAATCTTCGTTGGTCAATTTTGTAGGTGCTTTGGGCATCTCTTGTGAGGTATGTCAAGTCAAAGGATTTTGGAATTATTTAGTTCGCTTTTGCTTAATTTATTGTAAACACAAGAGATCCTTTGTAGTTTATTTATTTTCTTGATAGTCAAGACTACATGAGTGTGCACATGGACCTGATCCGGGCACATAATTTATCTTAACGTTTCTTATTATGATTATGTCCTTCGATTGGTTGCAAAAGTCTTGGAAAACCCATGCGGTGACCCCGGATGCATTATTATCATGGATTTTATCGAAAAGGATCCTCACATTTGTGGATTTTATCAATTATAATGTTTTCTTAAATTTTGGGGCATTGAATTCTATTCTACTTGTGTATACTATGATGATTTGTGAAATGGTGCGAAAAAACGGTTAATCGCATCTCGGGTGTTCTAAAGTGTCAAGATTTTATTGAAAAAGGAGATGTAAAAGGCTCGAAAGCTGGTACAAGTGAAGGATGCTAATCTAAAAGATCCAATGAACATGTAAACACGTCACTCAGTTTTAAATTGAATTGATTTTATTTGGTACAAAGTGAAGAAAGTAAAGACATCTTAGGGAAAGCCCAACATTTTTTCATATTTTGAATCTGTTTGCTAGTTTTCTCTCATGTGTTTGGCTTTTGATGGACCAGGCTAGGTGGGTTATGGATTATGGGGTGATTTTCGAGAATGGACTTATGGTATAAGCCCAACCTTCTTCAAAACATTCTAAAAGAACGTAGGTTTTTTCTAAATCTATTACGGTCATATAAACGTTTCTATCCCTATACCTCTACTATTTAAATTCTTATATAAGATGGAAAAACTACTACTAAATGTGACATTGGGGACAGCTTTGTAGACGTGTACTCTAAATACGGGAAAGTTGAAAAAGCCCTGCAAATATTTTGGAAGATGAGCGACGGTTTTGCGTGGGAAGTTGAATCGTCATGATTTCCCCCACAGCTCACAAGGCTAAGCTTTCTATACTCTGATTAACTAGCAACCCATTGAAGAGCTGCTACCCCTGCCCAACCTTCGGACCCTGTATTTTCGAGGAGATGTTTACAAGGGTGGTAGACTTGTCTTGCTTTGCCGGAGGTTTCACAAGACTGGAGTTTTTTCCATATTACTTGGCGCCACTTTTGATTTTCTCATATTATCTGGTTTTTCCCATAAAATCCTATATTGTCCGGAATCGACACCTAAAGTACCGAAAATGCCCTTCTTTTACGTTTTTCGTGATTTTTTGTACCCGAAGGGTCGTGTGGAAGACGATACGATCACCTCAGCTCGGTTTTATGAAGCACAGGCAGCGATTTGGAGTGACAATTTCGAGCACTCCCTTGCGGTGACAGCCCAGTTTCACATAATGACCTTCTTTCCAAAATGTCCTACTTCCCAAAATTTGCGATTTGCAGGAGCATCTAGTTGGGGAAAAAGACATTCCGGCGAAGGTCCGTTCATCATCGCGGTTCAAATTACCGTCGGCGCCGTATAACTTTGAAAAAATAAAATTTTATGCCGAAAAACTGTAAAAACAACGGAAAATACGAAAAAAATCTATGATAAAGGGATTTTGATGTAAGACCAGCGGGGAAGCCCACCCAACTACAAAAATTTAGATATATATATGTAAAGAAATATATATAAAGGCCACCCATTGGTACTCGACTACTCGTGGACATCAAATAAGAGGATAAAAATGGGCAAAATATGAAATACTCACTAGCAGACGACAAGTTCAATTTATATATCTTTCTGTGACCTTAATGAAATGGAAGAAGAAGAAAAATAAAGTAGAATGCAAAAAATTGGGCAAAAACGGATAAAAAATGAGCGAGTTATGACATCTTGAAAATTCCAGTAAAATGAGCGAGTTAGTTTTCCTCCTCTTCTATTTCATTAGGATCATAAAAAGATATATAAATTGAACTTGTCGCTCGCTGACGAGTATTTCACATTTTTACCCATTTTTATCCTCTTATTTGATGTCCACGAGTGGTCGAGCACCAATTGGTAGCCTTTATATGTGTTTCTTTATATATAGATCTCAATTTTTGTAGTTGGGTGGGTTTCTCCACTACTCTTACATCAAACTCCCTTTATCATAGATTTTTTCTCATTTTTCCCGCTGATTTTGTTGTTTTCCGGCATAAAATTTTATTTTTTCCGGGTTAGACGGCGCCGGCGGTGATTTGAACCGCGATGATGGACGGACCTTCGCCAGAATGTCTTCTTCCCCAACTTGATGCTCCTATAAATCCCTAATTTTGGGAAGAAAGAAGACTTATGTTACATTTTAGGAAGAATGGTATTTTGGATAATTTCTAGGTCATATGGAAGAAACAATGATATTCCAGGTACTATGAAAAAACGAAAGGTGGTGCCAAGTAATATGGAAAAAGATCCAAGACTTGAGTTCTTAGCAATTGAATGGCTACTTGAATTAGAAGAAGGGATGTAGAAGAAGGGGCATTTCCAAGGTTGAGCGACATCCAAATTACGTCTTGTCTGAAACTACACATGCTTCCAGAAGGGTTCCATCACAAGTGAAAGCTGAGGGAGAGGATTACTACAAGATCCAGCATGTTGCATCTCTAAGCGTATGAGAGGCATGAATTGTTTTGAAGGTATATCTTTTACTGATCTCATTTAGTGTAGCAGAGATGCTTTGGTTAATGATATAATGAATCCTTCTTCATCTCTCTTGTCAGGAGTTGGAGTTGTTCGATGAGATCATGTTACATTTTAAATATTGTTTGACCAAGTGCAGGTATCGAAATAATCAAGTTTACTTGGTAAGTTCGAGATTGATCCGAGGGAAAAACTTATATAGAAAAATTGGAAACTACAATTACTAGTTGTAACTAAACTAAAAAGTTAGATTTCTTTAGAGAATGATTTCTTAAGGAATTAACGCGATTAAAATATCTTTAAGATAATATAATCAAAGAGACTAAACTAAGACATTGAATCTATATTAAATCCACATGAATCTCACTCCTAATCCAAATTCATACATAATGTCTAGGCAGAAAAGTCGATTGTCTAAGCATTACATGTATCTGATAACCATGCATAATAAAAATATAATATTTTAATTAACAATTCAAAGGCCTAAATTCACACCTAATGATAATCTAATCAATCATTGTGCATTACATAATAATTAAAAAAATATTCACGAGGTAGAATTTAAAAGAGATCAATCCTTCAATAATGATCAAAATAAAAAAATAGGAGTTAAATAGATGCTTCATCAAGCCCTACTCTAGAGAGAATTAGCTATTCATAATAATATAGTGAAAAGCCTGATTGGGAGAAATCATCGGTGGAATGTGCGACATAAACACTATTCATGGTACTGTAGCAGAATTATTTTAGCAGTATTGTTTATCAAATAAGCAACATTACTTTGAGTCTTCCTCTCGGGGTTTTTACTTAATTCAAATGCATATATTCTACATTCAAACTTTCTGGTTATTTTATTGGCAAGTGATATAGTAATCTGCTTCGGGTTAATTCACTCAGGAGATAACACTTGTTCTCATGTGTAAATCATTGTTTTGATCTCCTTTGTCTCAGTGTGATAGTATTTCCATGTTAGGTTGTTAACTTAGAAATATATGTAATATCGTCCGCATACGGACAAGATTCAAGGTAGGATCATTTATGAGGATCTTCATGTATAATTGTTAAATATTCTCTTTTCTTGGTCGTAAAATGAGAGATTCATTGTATGCTCAATAAAAACCATGACCGAAACAGAGACTCGTGTTCCATCTTTAATTTATGAGAGGTTGTTCCTAGCCTTTTTGTGGTACCCTGCACTTAATTAGATTGTTAGGTATCATGGAAGACCTATACAGTCTCCGATCATTGTGTCCATGAACACCAATGGTATACCCACGTCGCTAGAATTCATGGCATCATAATTCATAGAAGCCCAAGAGGTGTATGGGCTATGCTGACCATGAGACAACTGAATTATCTAAGAGGAGAAAATGTTTTGGAGTCCGATCTATTTCGCCCAAGTGTCGTGTTCCCCGACTTTAGAAATGAATTTGGTAGTTCATGTTAGCACCTGATGTTTATGATATTCTCATTCTATCCTCCTCTTGCATGCATTATTGATCATCTTGCTCCACTCTTATTATAGTTTTTTGTTCTACTGAGTGTTTTTATGAGTACCCACGTATCCTAAGATGCATATTGAACAGAAGATAATGAATAAAGGATATCATATTAGAGTGGGGCACAATAAGGAAGTTTGTTGCTTAAATTTCTAGACTTTCAGTTTATTTTGAAACCTTTGTAATATGGTCAACAAATGACAAACAATTCTAGAAGAAGACAGATTTTTTTTCTTAATCTCTAGAAAAAGACGAATTTTCTTCTTAATCTTGTTGGAGAAAATTAATAATGGTTTCACGAGAGAAATTCAGCTTTGGACAAGAGCCATCCTCCATATCCACTGCGAGATCGCTCAAATGTTCTACTCCATGACTTTATATAGAGCAAGCATAATATTCTATTAGATATAAAGAAAAATTAAAATGTTAATAAAACTTACTTCTGTTTTATGGTGATTGTATCTCCCATCTATTGAAGAATGCAAGTATTTGCAGCCCTTGTGAAAATTGAGAATGTGTTATTGCAATTTATGATGGAAATGCAAAAAATGATAGACTATTATAATTGGGTGCATATTGTTATGCATGGGACCTTCCTGCTTGAGGTCGTGACCGTATATGAATTGAGTCACTGAAATTTTACATGTTTCAATAAAGAATTTTATTAACACAAGAAATAAAATATCCAAGGGTGACAAGGTCAAGCTGTGGCTAGCTAGCACAAAGAGAACTCGGTCTCCTTCCATGCCAGTCTGATAGAGCTTAGCTCCGACTTTGATGTTCTTTTGATCTCTTTTTTTGTTTAAATTAAAAACAATGGCAACATGGCTTTGTTTCGTTTGTAATATAAATTGTTAAAGTTAGTTAATAGTTTTGTTCGCATAACAATTCTTATTGTTTTGTCATGATTAATAGTTATGAGATCCTTTCACCTCTTTTTCTTTGTTATTAATTGGAGTCGATAAAAAGCTATAAACAAGAATAATATTTCATATAAAAAAATTGATTTCATATTTGATTGATAGTATGACAGATTAACTAATAAATTTTTTTAAAGGAATCTTTAAATAAAAATTCTTGAAGTATACTAGGTCTCGAGTTCTATATGCATATGTATTCTTGCAGTTTCTTCGTGATTAGGTAGTACTGTTTCTGAGCGTTTGTTTTCATAGGCAAGTGGGAAGAGACATCCAGACTTCAAATTTCCACTTCTGGCAATTGCCAAACAAAAAGGCGCTGTCGTAGGATGAGAAGAGAGTTAGTAGATGTCAGGTTCTTGACAAATGACATGAAAATTTTGTGGTTGGCCACGGAGTAGGTTCTTCCAGGATTCTCTCTTAGTTGCATTAAATTATGAAACAAGAAAAATTAAGGTCATGTAATATTCTATCTAGCTTTGATCAGGAGTGATTTGGTATCGTGACACTAAAGATGTAGTCCAAATTCCAAAACAGCAATTTAGGTTAAAATGATGCCATTTTTCCATCAAACATATATGTGCAATCATGTCTGTTCTGTTACATGAATGAATTACCTGGGTAGTGGGTATTTTGAATATACTTTTGTCCACTTGTCATGCACATGCTTGGCTTACTGACTCCAAGAGAAAGCAGCTCTTCGGACTCACAGCCAACCTGATTGAAGACTGAATATCTAGATATGGCTTGGGTGTCCACCTTTTTAAAGTGTACCAATTTAAAACAAAGATTCTACCTTAGGCAGTGGAATGTAAAACTAGATATTTTAGTTTTGTCAATGCTTAATATATATGTGCTGGATCAGTGTGCTCATCCGTGGTTTATAACTTTATGATCTTCAATTTAGAATTACTATGTTTATTTCAAATAACAGGCTCTGCATAACTGGTGATAAATGCTTGCCATTTCCCCACGCAATTTCGAGGATAGGTGGGCTTTACCCGCGCACATTGACTAACGGCGTAATCTACAATGAACGAGTGAAATACCGCACCACTAACGCTTGATTTTAAAATCCAAGCTCCAAATACAAATTGACAAGTGTCCATTTTTAAAACCCCTTTAATGTAATCCAAAGTACAGAACGACTAACCCTGATGGAAGGGAGGGGAGCAGATGGATTCTGGGAATCGAAGATTAAGACATCCGCTCTTGCGAAGGAGTGAGTGAATGCAGCTTTTATGAGCTCAGTGTGTGTTTTATCTTCCTTTCTCATCCCTGCATGGACTGATTGCGATTCCATCTTCCCACCCCATCCTATTCACAAAGCATGTTGAGCATCTCACATTAGGGTGTTTTAATGAGTGGACCTTAGCCAACTTAGTGTGTCTTTTTTAGTGCTACGAAGATTTGAACAGTGGGATTCATTCCAGATAATTACAAAGGAACCATGTGCAACAGTACTGTTGTTTACAGGCGGTTCGGATTGTAATAAATGACTCGAGGCTGTAAACGACAACATTAATCTTTAAATTATAAGAAAACAGACAGGATGTGAGTTGGGTCCTCTCATTTTGGACAATTAATTAGATATTAACAAGGACACTAGACTACTAATTGATTTATTTTTAGCAGGTTCGAAGGCGGGAAGGGGACAAAGTTACAAAGCTACATCTGAAGGGCAGAAGAACAAGTTTTAATCCATCATTTGATGGGTTGAATGAAATCAATGTAGGGGCACGTTCATTTCATTTGGTGGTTGAATGAAATGAATGGAGGCCGCTTTTAGGTTTCAAAAGTCGCTTTAGTGCAAAATCATGTTTATGATGCAAATGTTATACAAAATTTATTTTGCTATAACAAAAACGATTTTTTTCTTTGAACTTAGTCCAAAAGCAGACTTTTATAAAAAACAGCTTTTGTGTGGGGAATAATTTAGAAATTATTCCACTTGCCTCTCACTCATTAAATAGAGTGAAGATTCATTCATTCTCTCATTAAAGGTAAAATTATTGTATAAGACATTTATTCTTTATCCAAATTCTGCTTTATCCAAACAACTTTTAGGGGTGACATTTAACAAAATTGTTTTAGGGGTGAGCATTACTATACGGGTCACACTTTAACTTTCCTATAACAAAAACAATTTTGTGCAAAAACCACTTTTACAAAAGCAAAAGCGGTTGCCAATCACGCACATAGTTTGAAAACAACATAAAGTAATAGAGAATTCTATAAGTTCATTAGGGTGAGGGGAAGAGATGAGGAGGGTCAACAAATTTCTAGGTATGGAGATCCAACAATGCCCAGTTGGGCCTTGGTATCAGCCAATGGAAGATGGGGATTCCAATTTTGATAATCCCTGATATAAAGTCACTTTTCATCCTTATGATTTCAGATCCATGGGAAGCATATTTCAAAACCTAACCTGAACCATTTTCATATTTGTATGAAATTTTGATTATCATCACCCGAGCAAAAGGCGCCTAAATATCTTTTAAGATAGTTTTATATTTTTATCAGTCCTCAGTCCACCTTGAATATGCCGAACACCATGATAAGAACTCAAAAATATCAAAAGTGAACAAAGGTTTTATCGTTTCACCTTGGAGCTGAGAAGCACACCATATCAATGTAGGGTGGTGCAACTATATGCCCTAGGTTTGATGTTCCTCAAAGTGCATGGATTGTAGAGATAATGAAGTGCAAATGGTGAGTTGAATCACATGAAGTGGAGTATTGTTCTTTATCAAAGTATGCAGTGAGAACTTTCATCCCAGAAAAGAAATATGCAGTGAATGTATTCTCCCTTCGGGAAAGATGGATGATTCCCTTGCAGTTTATTCTTGCTTTAGAGTGTAAAAGTGTATTCAAAATTTGTACTGTGTTTCAACATCAATCTCCTACAACCACACGCAATATTATAGACTATATAACATGACTAATAACTTTGACTAAAATACATGCCCAAGCCAATATTTGCTTATCCAGATCTAAATATGTACTACTCCCTAGACAACCGTGTCAAATAATGCAGGCTTTGGCATAAAACGTAAAAAGAAACGAGAGGTCGAGGCTTCAACAATAAATAAGGTCATAGACAAATTACAGAAATTTAATGTGTGACAGCAAGCTCAAATTCCTTATTCATTTCCACTTAAAGCTACCACTTAAATAACAAAGACAAAGGATAATGTCCCGCATTAGGCCAGCTAGTAATACCATGAAAGAACCAGATTACAAAAGCATCAAATGCTCTACCACCTATTTCATTTGGGTCAACACCATTTCCCACCATCATTCTGCATTCCACACTTGTCTGCCGCTCCTCCACCAAAGGAAAGCTGAAACAATAACATGTCTGTACTAGTTTAAACATTGAGCAATATACTAACACCTACAAAACACTATTGAGTTCTCTGTTTTGTAATCAGTTTCCAACAGATTTTGCCTTTTATTGTTCATCAGCAAAAGCCATGCTTTCATGTAAAAACAGACTGGTTTTCATTGTTACTAGCTTTGTGATGGAAGATGGCTATATTAATATTTCATGTGCAACCATCATGTCATGAAGTCAATCCACATATTTGGAAAGGTGTATGATGAATATGATGATGTTGCGTCAAGAAGGGCATCCGGTATAAAAACTTGCCACTATGTTTCTTTGTATGGATTTTGTACCATTTTGATTCCGATAAGAGTCAAATGCAGTATATAATCCATGCCGCCGACCCCAGAGAGCTGGGATAAGGCGTACAATGACGATGATGATGATGATTGTTCATCAGCAACACTTCACATTACAGCCATAACCTTCTATTTTTACAACTCCTACTTACAACACAGACAGAACCCAAACTTGCATGGAATCTTTTCAGTAGTCGTAATGTATCAAAAGAAAACAACCTGACGCCACATTTATATAACCATGGAGATTCAATGCTATCATAACACCCTCATCAGACTCAACAAGTGAGATAAAATACTATCTACAATTTTTTTGAGAATAGAAAACTAATGCAAAACATAAATGAAGACAAAAGTAATCTTTCTGACATTAACTAACAATCTTAGCATAATAATAGAGCATGTTGTAAGATTCTAAACCAGATATTTGAGGCAACTAAAACAATTACTACAATTTTGGAATTTTTATTTTTTCTCAAACACAATTTTTTTTATAAAAATGTAAAACATATTTGACAGCTTGGAGGGGGGAGCAAAATAATTTTTAGGGGGGTGGATGCTCAAAGCCACCAATCCAAACCCCACAACTAGATGTCTAATTGCGATATATACTTGGTCCATTTTCATTTAGTGACAATCTGAGATTAATTGCCTTCACACTTAGCATTCTAACAGTCAAGTAACAAAATAATTTGCAGTATTTTGGTGTTATATTGTTGACAATATTTAAGTCGGTCACAATTGACACAAATACATGTGGGACTTCTAAGAAAAACAGGACATGTAATATTTCAGAATTTCATGTCTTCGTTTTTCCGACAACCCAGAATTTCATGTCGACCTTATTATAATATCTTAATGTTTACTAACTACAAAAGTTATGTGCTTACCTTTGTCTTAACTTTACAACTAGACATTCACAACTCATCCTTTTCCAATTGTAGTAACTATGAAATTTAGCACTAATGAGTACAAAAGACCAGGGAAAGCCAGGATTACACAGGGAAGATAAACTTATGGTCTTGCAAGTTAGATCCGAAAATCAGGGTAAATTGGAATTTGCTGTTTGTATTTAAGACAAAACTTAGCCTTAGTGCAATTCTTACATATAAGTTGAGTAGCTACCAAAAAGCCTTGCTTAAATGAAAGCAAAACCTCATTTCTTATACTTCCATCACCAGACAAGTTTATTTACTTAAAAAAATTTGCACCCAATCATAATTGTTCGGATTGAGAAAGATGGAGGAAAAGAATAAGGAAGTCAGAGAAAGCAAGGAAGGGGAAACTTAAAAAAGAAAAAAAGACGTTCTCTCCAAAGACAATTACCATGCGATGTGGTAGTCTGAGAATATGTCAAGAGATGATGGCTCAATCTGGTTGCACTAGTTAGACAGGTAGATAGTTATCAAAATAAATTTTGCATAAGGATCTATTTCCATATCTCTGCATGTGAAGCGGAGTGTAAGGATATTAGTCTCCTAATGAGTTGCTCAATTTGACAACAGGCTTCACTAAATAGAGGTGAACATTCCCACATTTAATGGCAAAAACAATCTCCGTAAAGACAGAATCAAGACCTTTCAAGGACGTAACTGTGGAGATTAAGTTAGTTGTCTTTTTTCAAAGAAATAATCAGTATGTTCAGGAGAATGCACAGCATGCAACATCAGAAGTTTATACAATCTCCGTAAAGACAGATTAAGTTAGTTGTCTTTTTTCAAAGATATAGTCAGTATGTTCACGAGAATGCACAGCAACATCAGAAGTTTATACAAAAACTAACTAATGCTTAGTCTAATTAAGACAAGATAGTTTTAGAAACAACACTAATATATAACTAAAACAAGTGAAATTACAGTAGGCGGATTGGAGTTAGCCTAACCTGGCGATTCAGCCTGGTAGCCCGATACGATCGTGGTGTGCCCAAAAACCATCGAGCAGAATGTCGTAGCTAACTCCTTAGGATGGTTCTAATCGTATGGCATCCCGACGATTAGAGATGCAACATGCTGGATCTTGTAGTAATCCTCTCCCTCAGTTTTCACCCGTGCATTAAATTCCCTCTTCATAAATATCAGCTCTAATATGTTGAGGGTTGTAATGTGACGGAACCCTTCTGGAAGCATGCGTAGTTCCCCACAATCAAAAATTCGGATGCGGGTCAACCTTGGAAATGCCCCTTCTTCCACTTCCCATTCTTCTAATTTATATAGCGACGAAAGTGCCAAGAACTCAAGTCTTGGGAAACCTCCAGCAGAGCAGACAAGTCCCCTACCCATGTAGACACTATCCAATTTCAGGCTCCGAAGGTTGGGCAGGTGTTGAAGCACTTCAAATGAGTCGCTAGTTAATCTAGTGACTTGCAATCTTAGCCTTGTGAGTTGTGGAGGGAAATTATGACGATCAAGTCGCCCTTCATCCAACTTCCAAGTCAAATCCAATTTCGAGAGGAATTTGTTGCCCGCAAGATGCATCCACGAGAGGTTTGGCGCCTGACTAAACGGACACCGCAGCTTCAATGACCGGAGATACTCCATTTTGGCAATCGAGTTAGAGAGGAGCTCCGCTTGACGTGAGTCCATTTTATCAAACTCAATGCCAAGTTTTTTTAGATGTATCAGATTGGCAAAACCTTTTTCATCCAACTCATGGTCTGCAACTATTCCTTTTAGAGTCTGGAGGCTATTCGATTGAGGGAGTCCTTTAACACTGATTTTGTAGTTGTCCATGAAGGTCGTCAGCAGCAAATGTCTAAGTCGAGGCAACTTCAAGACGAAGTCGGGTATGCGAGTTATGCGAAGGCTAAGATCTGATTCAGATTCTACATGTAAGGTTTCCAAATTGCTAAGACGTCTCATAGATGATGGAAAAACTTGTATCTCTGTGCTCTTTAATCCCAAGTACCTTAGATGGATTAAGCCCCCAATTTCCTTTGGTAACCGGATGCGTGCACCCACTAGATCAATCACCCTAAGCAACCTAAACCCTCTAAATAACCGTTTGCACTCCATCTTTGGTAAATCGACAGAATTGTCGAAAGCCAAGAAAGCACGTAGACATTCTGATGAACCGGCTAGAGAAACATATTTATTGACAGTTGCATTTCCAATTATTGACTGCCTACGGACTACTGACGTACCACTCATTGTGTCCACTGCATCATGCCCCTGCACAACATGGGCAAAGTTGACTTCTCGAGCTTCTAAGATGCAAAAATCACGCAATAGATCATGGATGTGGCATGATTTAACCCTACCATCATGCTTAAGTATCTTAATCTGAATTAAGCTTCTACGAATAAGCTCCTTCAAGTATTCCTCTCCGGTTTCTTCTTTTGTTGCGTCTCCTCTTTTTTCTATGAACCCCTCCGCTACCCATAGCAATATCAATTTACTAGCAGTAATCTCAAAATCCTCCGGAAAAACACTTAAATAGAGAAAGCATGGCTTTAAGTAGGAAGGAAGATCACTGTAGCTCAACGCTAATATTTCTCTTATTTGAGTTTCACCTTCAAATAGCTCCCATTTCATGCTTTTCAAAAAAGCGTGCCATTCACTTGACAACTTCTGTCTTCTCCTCAAAATCCCTCCTAACACAGCCACTGCCAAAGGTAAGCCACCACATTTCCCCACGATTGTCTTCCCCACCTCCTCCAAATCTGAAGGACAACCAGACACTTCATCTTCCATGAATACCTTCTTGCAAAACAGATCCCATGCCTCTTTTTCATTGAGGAACCGCATTTCAAAAGGAGGGATTCGAGGATTTGCATGCATACCTACTTCTTCAGATCGAGAGGTAAGCATTACTTTGCTTTCATTTTCTACTAGTGGAAATGCTTGTTTCAACAGATCCCAATCTTTTATGTTCCATACATCATCAAGGACAACCAAGTACCTCTTACTACTAAGGTATGTAGAGAGTTTTTTGCCCAACTCTTGTTCATCCATCGTCTTTTTCATTTCTTCTTCATCTTTTTTATTTATACAACAGACATCTACCATAATTTTTCCTAAGAGGTCTTTCAGAAAAAATGATTTAGAGACAGTAACCCATGAGCGACAAGGAAAATGCTCCCTCACTGAATGATCATTGTAGATTTTCCTAGCGAGGGTTGTCTTACCTATTCCGCCCATACCTATTAAGGAAACAATAGAGTTTTTTGCATCACCTGTAAAGAGCTGCCCCATCAATAATTGAGCTTCAGATTCCATGCCCACGGGATCTATTTCATCTTCCATGGACGATTCTCTCTTTTTGGCATGGGATGGACTTTGGTTTGAGGAAGAGGCTTCACTTTTGTTGATGTGTTCAAGTCTGTATCTTTCTCTATTAACTGCAATTTGGTCGAGCCTTTGCCTGATATCTTGAATTTTCGACCCAATTGCATGCAATGTTGGCAGTTGTTTGGTGCATAAAATCCAACGATTGACAGCACCTCTAAACCCATGTTTTTTTTGTTCTTGTAGCGCAACCTCAAAAATATATTTCTCTATCACATCCTCTGCTTTATACGCTGTTTCCCTAATCTGACTGAACAATTGCTTCCCCACTTTTTCGTCTTTATGCTTCGGCTCAACTTCCTCGAGGAATGCTTTGATTATTAAGAACTCGTCACGGAGCAATTGCACATCATTCTTCACTCCATAAAGGAAACGAGCTTCTTGATCAATCAGCTCAGTCAACTTAGTTACTATAGGTTCTAAGAGACCCAACGCCATGTTGCTTCTGAAGCTCCTCCTTACTCAAGGAAAAGGAAAGAAGCAACGCAAGATGTATTGCCTGTTAGTTGTAGGTAAAGGAAAGAGTCAGCAAGTGAAACTTTGATTACAATCATGAGAAAGAAACATTTTGATACATAAGAAATTATGTCAATGCCTCTTGCACGACATTTAAATATTTGATAACGCCCTCCAACAAGTTACTATTTCGTGATAAAATTATGAATAAATATCTTTCTATACGAAAAAAGGAAGTTAGGACGGCTATTTTTTGCTATGCCAATTAATCTTGAGAGATTGGCCCTAAATGAGTTTATGCGCTTGTGGATTTCGGAAAATCGTGTGGGCATACAAAACACCAAATCATTAGACAGTGTGCCCCTAAGTCAGTGTGTTAATTTTTTTTCTAGGTGACTCTTGGGTTATGAGGGTAAAATGGGCAGATCTTAGTCCTAATTATGGCTAATTAAGATGGTTTAATTGGGTAGGTCACAAAAATCTTATTACGGCTAATTGAAGCAGGTAAGCCATCAATTTGGGTCTTTGCAACACAAGGATTTTTGAAATTCAAATCCCTTCTAAATCTGACGCAAGGAAACTAAAAATCCAATTTTAATTTTTTACACTAGATTCTTGAGTAATTTAATTTTTGCTTAATTAAAGGTGAATTAGCTTTATGGAATTAATGTTAAGCATGCGAACATGCAATGGTAAGGACTGCCAATCCTACACTGCAAGCCAAAACGACCAATATCCTGCATGCAATTCACTTCTAGGGTGCGTTTATTTGTTGTAAAAAAGCATATTTCAGCCCTGAAAGGTGAAAATTATCACCTTTCAGAGTGAAAATTGTTTGGAAGCTGAAAAAATGAAAAATGGTCGGTGACGGTGATAGGTGAAAATTTCACTTTTTCACCTTTCAGAACTTATTTTGTGTTTGTTTGCTGAAAAGCTGATAGGTGATAATTTTTACCTTTCACCCCTGAAAAACTTATTCTCACCAAAGTGAGAATCAGGCTGACGAATCGATCATTGCGCCTCTTCAATGAAAAAATCAACTCTCTCCCATAGGGTCGTCCCCCCGGTGAGTACCCCCACCTCGACGGTGCCCCGTTGAGCCGGGAGAGTTTGTGTCGCCCATCCTCGTCGCCACTCGTTGAGCCCCCCTCCCCTCCCCCCTGTCGCTGTCGCCGCCCCGTTGAGCTAAGGGAACCCGTGCCCACCTTTCCCTGGCAACTGCTCGGGTCGTCCAAAGTTGATCACCCCGGTATTTGACCCAACGCCTCCGCTGCTACATCGTTAAGCCGAGGGACCTCCCTCCCTCCCCATCATATCTTCCTCATTTTTAGTCCATTTTTTTATATTTATTCATCATTATAAGAAAGAACACTAAAAATGAGGGAGAATAAAAAAATGGGCCAAAACAAATCAGAAATGAGTAAGATACGCATCGTTGAAGTTTGTCCCATTAAAAAAGTTACCGTATAATCGATTATACGATAGCTAATGCTATAGTGTAACCAGTTACACAATAGCCAGTCCTATAGTGTAACCAGTTACACGATAGCCAGTGCTATCGTGTAATTGATTGCACCATAGCTAGTGCTATAGTATAATTGATTACACGATAACCAGTTATAAAGTGTAATCGATTACACTATAACCAGTTACACGATAGACAGTGCTATACTTTAATCGATTACACGATAGCTAGTGCTATAGTGTAATTGATTACACGATAACCAGTTATAAAGTGTAATCGATTACACTATAACCAGTTACACGATAGACAGTGCTATACTTTAATCGATTACATGATAACCAGTTACATAGTGTAATCGATTACACAATAACTAGTGCTACACGATAGCCAGTGCTATAGTGTAATTGATTACACAATAACCAGTGCTATCGTGTAATCGATTATACGATAACCATTGCTACCAGTGCTATAATGTAATCTATTACACGATAACCAGTGCAATCGTGTAATCGATTACACGATAACCATTGCTATCGTGTAACCTGTTACACGATAGTTAGTGCTATAGTGTAATCGATTACACGATAGCTAGTTATATAGTGTAATCGAGTACACGATAACCAGTGCTATCGTGTAATCTTCAACATGTAATAACTCCCTCATTTTTAGTCCATTTTTGGCAAATTTTTTTTGTTATTCTTTATTTTTTATGCTCTTTCTAATCATCATGATATCCTAATGACCTTGATATTTTATTTAAAAAAATTCTACAAAATTCACCACAAATAGTACGTGGTGCTTCAACATCTTTATGTTATCATCATTATAAGAAAGGATACTAAAAATAAGGAAGAATGAAAAAAATGGGCCAAAACGGATCAGAAATGAGTATAAAACGCATCATTGATGTTTGTCCCATTAAAAAGTTATCGTGTAATCGATTACACAATAGCTCTTCTTGTCGTGTAATCGATTACACGATACCCGAAGCTGACGAATATTCCTATCAGCGTGATTTATTTTCAGTTCCCAAACATATTTCACCTTTTATAAATTAGGCCTGAAAATTTTCACCCTCACGCCTGATTACTTTTAGCTTCCAAACGAGTTGTCACCAATCAGGAAAAAACAGCCTTGATTAGTTTTTAGGCTGATATAAATTTTCACCTTTCACCTATTAGCTACCAAACGCACCCCTAATTTGGATGTCAGATGGACAAAAGTTTTGTGCATTACCACAACCCTCTGCCCATCCATCATCTATTCATGCTCCAAAGGCTCCAACGGCAAAGTAGCAAGGGTCCTTGCCTCGGCCTGCTCGCACGTGTGCATTCCTAGTTGCTTAAAATTAGTATTGGTCTGCCCACATTACAACTAATGTTGTTTAAGCGTGCCAAAAAACACTAATGTTAATTATGGTTGTGACACCATAATAAAAGGCTCCTCACAATTATAGAAGAGAGAGAAAAAAAGTTAAATGGTTTTGGCTTTGTGTTTATCAATACTTGAAATTTAGCCAACATCCATTAAATACAAGCTAATCAGCAAAAAATTTAAGACTTTTCTCGTTGTTGGGATTCAATTGGGTGAAATTGGTAGATTGAAGAAAAATGGTTTCGGTGGACCATGACCAACGACATGACCATAGTACCTAGGGTGCTAATGTATTAATAATATCGATCCATGTGTTACATTACCCATGTACTATGGTGACGAGATTTGGTCATAGTGCCCGGTGAGGCTAGAACAATGATCAGAAACAACGTGACCATTGCCCGTAGGCAATAACATTTCAGTCATGATATTTACTCTTCTGAGCGAAGATACACTTACTGATAGTCATTGGCCAAATAGCCGATGGACAAGCCTTGTGCACGTCTGTGTCTGCTAACAATTTGTCCGTTGGAGCTTTGCTTTAACTGGCAAAGTCCAGGTACATGGCCTCTTATCCAAAATACCATACAAGTTACTCTAATATTCTCATTGACCTAAATTTCCTTAAGAGTTAAAATCACAACCAAAGTTTTCTACTGCGCCTAAATACAAGATCCAAAATATGTAAAGCACCAAAAGCTATAGCTAGTTACAAAAGTCTAATATAATTCTCCGACCATAAGTAAACCCGCGTCAGCTTGGTTGGGCAAGGATGTAGAACAAAATCAAATCCCACCAAAGAAAATGTTGCCCCCCACCCCCTGCAAGATAACAGGACATCCGACAGATGGTTGCCCGAGGCCCTTGGGCTGCTCTGTGTCCGACTTTCATGGATAAAAGACTTTCAGCCGGACACAGCCATGGACGGAAAGGACACAACCCGGACGTTGCACAATGGACATCCCGGTCTAGTCCTATACAGGGAATTTTCATGTAGATAGCTAGTTTAGAATTGACCTCTGATTCAGTGTAATTGGGTAGTGGCGCGCCTAAAACACAGCGGGCAGAGTTTCAAAGCTGCACTCCATGAGATTGTACTGCTGCACCCTCTTGACCTCCATAGCGGTTCGTTGTGAGAGAGCAAACGTTATTCTAGGTTGGACGGTGCAACAACCACTAGCTTAGAACTCGAAGAGAAGAGGAAAGAGCTGATGCAGAGATGTAGCTTCCTTTGGAGTAGCAGTGTATATAAGAAATCCGTCAGCCAACTTCAATTTGTAATGCTTGACCTATGCGTCTGACATATTGGAGAAAATTTTCTTGACAAGCTGTAAGCAGGCCAGCCGGAAGAGAAGAGAAGAGAAGGATAGCTTTATAAAAAGTTTGAACGGCTTCTATCTAATTATACATTTGCTTGTGCTACCACTTGCCTTTTGAGAGGCCCACCACTGCATGTCTTTTCCACATAAGTCTAGCTCTGTGAGCCCTACCACGTGATTCCTTTGTCTTGCCGTGGAGAAATTATTGCCCGCGTGCCCAATAATGTTTCCTGGGGGTATGGATTTTCCCACCCCTTTGTTTGATCAGCCTGCCCCATGATAACGCATCCTTTGTCTTGTTTTCCTCCCCCTAACCGTTAAGTGGTTCTTTGCGGAAAAAATAAAATAATTTAGCTTGCCCAATCGGATCCAAAAGCTTCTCAATAAGGGGCAATCCAAGAGAATCACCCACCAGGCACTAATAATAAAACTTATGTTCACTTATGTGAATGCAACTGTGTAATTGCCTTGTACTCCTATTTTCATGGCCTTAAGAAAAAAGAAAATGGGAGGTTAAAGTGTGGGTCATTGAGTAAATTTAAGGGATCGAAATAAGCCAAAAGGAGAACAAAAAGAGGAAGGGGGGTGGTTGCTTTTATTAATGAGTAGTTTGTAAAGATAGCATTATAGTGCACAAAAGGACGACGAACATGAATAGAAATTTTATTTTAAAATTTTCTTCTACCTTGTGTCAAGATTCTTTTGGAACTTGCAACTTGCATGGGCTAGAAAGGACATGGTAGAATGCTTATATTATGAACAGAAAACGACATTGGATGGAAACATATAAAATGCAAAATCAACTCCATTACTTTCCTGTCCATTATAATGGCCATTCAGGACCGGGTTGGGACACTTCCAGCAAGGAGCATAAATAAACATTCAACTTCCCAGCTCTGTGGCTATGAGTCCAACTAATGGCAGTTGTACCCTCTAAGTTGCCAGATATCTAAGCCATTGGATTCATAGCTACAGGCTACTAGCCCCACAGCTTTAAAAAGGCGGAAGTGAGGTGCTAGAATTGGAATTGAGATTCAATTTGAGAAAGTATAGTGGGACACCTTCTCAAGTGGAGTAGTGTATATGTTTAGGTGTGTGAGGGTCCTCTTGTATACAGCTTCCTGCAGCCATTCCCTATGTAGCGGGCTCCCTATGTTCTTCTTAGTGAATTTTCTTTACCAAAAAGAAACAAAAAGTATAGTGGGGCACCTATAAGTGTACTCACAGGCAGGTGATGTCTTTATTGCCTTAATTCATATATTGCATATCTCTCACACTCGCGTCAGCTCGATTTTGCAGGACATATATATGGTAGCAGATAATGTGCAAATGCATTTACTTCTTTGTCAGATTGTAGTGCATCGGGTGGGGAAGTTTTATGTTATATATGGAGCTGGTTGCAACTCACCAATCTTGCTATTTAATGAAAGCAGATAGGCAGTAACGTTCCTGCATCGTTTCTGTTTGTAATACCAACTTTTCTTGTTTTTCATATCTCCTAAGGTGATTTACTTTTTGTCTTTAGGCTCCAAAATTTAAATTGCTGTCTTGGCCCAATGTTTTCTGCTGCTTTTGTATTTACATACTCAAATGATTGGACAATTTTCCAATCAGGAAACTAGTTGTCGGATTGGTAGCAAATAATGTACATATATGTGGTAGCAAATAATGTGCGAATGTATCTACTTCTTTGTCAGATTGTAGTGTATTTGGGGGGGGAGATTATAAGCTGATGAAAAATTGGTGCCAACGTTGGGGTGTTGCTATTGGATAGGGTGAACAACCTTCAATTTATCTGATGAACTAATAGAAATTAATCCTAGTTGAACTTCTGTTCGTAAATTAAGTGAATCCCAATTCGTGCTTTTAATTTACGCCTTTCAGAAAACCTCAGTTCTATATATGCTCATTATGTTACTATAGTTTTATCTCTTTCATTATATTTTCTTCCGCCATCTGTGTTCACTTGTATAGTAAATCATGATCGACATAAATTAAATGATAATATATCGAACTGCCATTTCTTCATTAATAAGAAGTAGCCCTTTAATGGAGAAAGTAAAAAAACCTACCTGGTTAGTTGAACGAGCCAAATGATATTAGATGACACATTGGAATTACCTGCTCTGACCGCCAGCACATATGTGTACTTCAATATACGCCAATTTCTCTGTGTACTCAAAATCTGATCTTGATTACCACAACTTCCTTGTACATTTCCTTTTCAAAAAAATATAGTGAGCATTGAATAAATTGAATTGCATAGACTGTCCTCATTAGTTCAGATGCTCAATTTGACAGTAGTCATTAAAGATGCCCCACGTAATAATCTACACCAAATTTTGTCTGGCCACAAAACGGGTAGAATACATGTAGTGTGAACATAACTAGTTAAAGTCATCACTTTCAGTGATTTTTCTCACTACCTATTCATTATTGGCCAATTCACCAAAACCTCTAATTGATATTCTTGGAATAATGGACTCAGAAACTCCACCAAAGTTATTGAAGAAAATACATAGATATGATTCGAAAAGTTTCCTCAATAAAAAAGAAACAAGTTGGCTCCAGCATACTTTTTAGCTAGAGGGCAACTAGTGAGCCTCTTTTTGTCAATCTACAATCTTTATATCATAATGATTATTTGAGTTTTCTATAGAAAAGGCAAATGGCCCAATAAGTAACAAAGAGCTTAAGAAAGTGAGCTAAATAGGAGAACTCAAAAGCCCAATAGGCCAAATAAGTGGCAGCCCAAGAGAACTAATCTAAACTAGTAAAGATGCCCAAGTATATCTATAGCCCAATAACAGCCTATTAAACAGCCCGTAACTGTTTATATCTTAACGGGCTGTGACCATTAATGCTTAGCGGGCTCGGGCTATTAATGAACAGTTGCGGGCCGCCTGAGCCCAGCTCGTTTAGCAATCCTACCCACTGGGCACTAAATAAAAACCATCTTGTTACGAAAGATATAGTGTTGTCACTTGTCACCAATATGCATCCGATGAGAACCTAATTATAAAAGGTAATTGATGGGGGGTAGGAATTTATTATCATTTAGGATAAGGCCTATACCTTGACAATCATGAAGTGGGAGAATCTCTATCTCAGAGCTTGTGAGGGTGGTTTAAATTTTAAACTGATAAATAGGGTTGTTCTCGGACAGCCGTGTCCGCAAGGCTGGCTATGTCCGAGGCATCTGTGGCCATGTCTGTGCCAAGGAGGAGACGTCCGAGGAGGGTTGCAACAGGGGAGGCGGCGGCCATGGCCGAGGTAGGAAGAAGGAAGGGCGGCAGGGGTGAAGGAGGAGGAAGGAGGGGCCCTTTTTGCAGGGCGGTGGGGTGGGGGTGGAAGGAGGGGCCACGGGGGTGAAGGAGGAGGAAGGAGGAGCCCTTTTTGCAGGGCGACTAGGTGGAGGAGGAGAAGGAGGATTCTGGGGCCTGGGCAATGGGCAGAGAAGGAGGTGGGTGGAGACTAGAGAGGAAGATGGAGAGGGAGAAGAAGGGATGAGGGAGGGCCGGGCTTATCCGTGTCCGTGTCTGCCGGACATGCGGATATGGCAACGAACAACATAATGGCTGACAACCATTTCACAGACATGGACGCAGACAACCTCTGTCTGAGGTTTGTTCGGTCCGAGAACAGACACATAAATAACTTTAATTTCGAACATACAATACTTATGTCAATGTAGTTGTTAACATCTTCAATTAGATAGTGTGACATCTTTAACTAATTGGCGTGATTCCATAAATAGGTTAAAATAAATCAAAAAAGAAAATATATTTAACTCATTTAGGTTTGAGTGTGCTAAGATTCAAATCATTCTCTTATTGAAGATTCTCTTTCTTATTTATCTCAACTCATTTATAAAATTAAACCAACTAGTTAAAGATGTCAACAAGTGTATTAGCACAATTGCTATATGTTTGAATATTATTGTAAAATATATATAAGAGGATGTAGAGTTTTTAAAATGTCTTTCCGCAAGTTTTCATTGAGGAGATGATGCATATTTATATTGAATTGTACTGTTTTGAATATTCTAATCAAGGAGATTTAACCATATTATATATATGCTACAATGAGCTGCCCATTTTGGTATTTTTAATTTTTTTAAAAATTCTATTCTACCCCTCCCCCCTCCTTCTGGCTCAACGGCCCTACCACCCAGGTGACCCACCGCTGCCCCGATGACTCGGCGACCCCCCAGTGACCCCCCTTTGGCTCGACGGGGAGCCCCCGCCGCCCCTTTCCTCTGGCTCCCTCCCTCTCCCCCCTCCCTCTAGCTCGACAGGGACCCCTACGACCCTAGCCCCCCCTTCCTATCTCTCCTCCTCTGGCTCCCTCCCTCTCCCCCTCCATTGGGCTCAACGGAGCTCCCCGATATAAAAAAAAGTCTTTTGGCTGTCGCAATAGTGGCGGCGGCCATGACTATGAGTGGAAGGCGATGGCGACCCACCTAACGCCGGCCACGCATCGACCGGACATGATGGTGGCGCCGAGAAAGATGAGGAAGGACACGACGGCAGAGTCCTTGGCCGCCGCCCTTGATGCCAACACCGCTACTGCTCCAGCGGGTCCGATCGTTTGTCGAGCCAAAGAGAGGGGGGAGAGGAATGGAGCCAGAGGGAGGGGGAGAGGGAGAGGAGAGGGAGAGGGAGGGTAAGGTGAACGTCATTGCAGTGAGATCGCCCCATCAATGGACAAAGAGTGAGTTGCCAATTGTGCTCACCAAAATGGGCAGCTCATTGTAGCATTTCTCTCTCTCTCTCTCTCTCTCTCTCTCTCTCTCTCTCTCTCTCTCTTTATATATATATATATATATATGTGGGTGATCGAGTCTTTCTGGGATCTATATTCTCAATCCCAGTTTAATTGGCCGACTTGGTAAATTGGACTACTAAGATAGGACGGAGGGAGTACATGAAATCACAAGATGATTTATCAAGACAGATTGAATATTTTGTTGGGTAATTTGTTAGTAGCATCATTTTTCAATTGTGAGAAGTTGCATTGTTGCTATGGATAGCTTTTAACTTAAACTTCAAATTAATGCTCAATATGTCTCCAACCTAGATTATTCAAATTCAAGGGGCCACCACTATGTTGGCCATTCCACAAGGATTATATCCTGATTTAACTGGTGCATATATTATGTGGGCCATGCGCACACCTGAAGGGATTGGTGACAAGATAGGATGCTCTAAGAGGCTAATTGCCATGTCCTTCTAGTTGGGTCCTAAGGGCTCCGACACCCTTGTTATCCAAAGAAAAAAAATCAACGGGCCACCTAAAAGCACAAAATCATTTTCCAGGCATTTTACTACTTCAGGAGGCTCAGGCTGCCTCAAGGGCCAAAATCAGGCCATCCATAGGTGAGAGATCAAGTAGCTCACGGATGAAATTCCATTAAGCTCGTGTTTAAGTAAAGAAGCTGCTTCTTCTAAAGCTGCTTTTCCTTTGTTAGATGTTTCACCATGCTCCAGAAGTGCAGCCGAGATTCTCAGGAAAAAGTGGGTACTAAAGAAGCGCTTTGCATGTCCAAACGCGCCTAAATTTGTGAGGGGGTTAAAAAGTCTATTCCTCAATGATGAAAGAACTCTAAGTGAGAAATAAATTGAGGGGTCCGTAGTATGTGAATAATGAGCCTTGTAGAAGGAATGGACATGGGCTGGCTGCTCTAAGTACAATGTTTTTTCACTCCCTCCGCCCAATGAAACCTGTCTGCATTTGAAAATAAGTGGAATTTATTTGGCTCTAAGGCCCTTACAAAAGAACTGATTTTCCACCCCTCTTCCATGTTTTTGGTAATGAAGGAGGAAAGTCAAGCAAGTAATGACGAACACTAGTTTTTCCAAATGCAAACAGGCTTCATTGGAGGAAGGAGTAGTTTATTTTGGTACATTGCTTTTTTCTTATTTATTGTTGTAAAGGTACATTACTTTTTTAATTTAGTGCTGTTAGATAGAATTCCTGAAGTGAGAAACTCACCTCCCTAATCAGATGCACAACCTTGTGAATCAGATTACCATTCAACCCGCAGCATACTCATCGCTAGAACCCAGTGAAGTGCTTCTTTCCCACTGGCAACCAAACCACACATCTCACTATCCCTACTTGTGTGATAAAGCAGAAATTTAGCAGGTATTTTTAATATCATACAGCAAGACCTGTGGGCTTATTCGACCAGGTGACCGGGACGGGGCAGACTCTAAGAGGTCTCTTCCGTAGGCCATATTAACAGTAAGCTATAGTCATTGAGACAAACATCCATCCAGCTCAAAGCAAAACGCAAAATTCCATTTCATGCACCATCTTGACCAAAGCATCCACTAGGATCACTGCACCCTTTCTCGGCCGACTATCTAAAGCCAAATCTCCCTCCCTTGACCAGGCACATGTGATGATATTCTTCCCCTCTGCAACCTTTTTGCATATAGAATCTCAGTCACTATCTTCCTGTTCAAAAGCTTTTTCTGCTTCTCAAATGATTGCCTTGCAGTTTTTTCTTGCTCTGAAGTGTAGAAGTGTATTCCAGATCTATACTGTGTTCCAACATCATTCCCCTACAAGCACACCCAACATATTATAGACTATAGCACAAACCAATGTTTGCATATCCAGATCTAAATCAATACGTACTACTCCTAGACATTGTAATTCAAAATACAGACAACCATGTCAAAGAATGCAGGCATTGTCATAAAACGTGAAAAAGAAAGGAGTGGTTGAGGCTTCAACGATAAATATGGACATAGACAAATCATTGATATCTAACGTGTGAAAATAGCACGCTCACTTCCTGATTCATTTCCACCTAATGCTACCCCTAAAATAACAAAGACAAAGTACAATGTTAGGCATCAGGTCATCTTGTGATACCATGAACGCACCAGATTCAAAAACCATCAAATGTGCTACCACCTATTTGGGATCTCAATACTATTTCCCACCATCATTCTGCATTCCACACTCACTCATCCACCCACTCATTCCTTGCCTGCCTCCCCTCCAGGAAAGGAAACCTGAAACAATAACATGCCTGTACTAGTTTACATTTTGTAACACATGAACAACTAAATAATGCCATTGAGTTCTCGGTTTTATAATCCAAAACAAAACTATCTGCAAATATTATGAGGATTGGAAACTGGTGTACGAACTAAATAAAGAAAAGCATATTTTTTTTGACATCCACTAATGATTATTAGCACAACAATAGAGCATGTTATAATGTTCTACATTATATATTTGAGGCAACCAGGACAAGTACTTCGGCTTTAGAAGTTAAAGATCTTCTCATACTGAGCAAAACGTTTCAGAATTCAAAGCAAATATATAATTGGCGAAAAAGCAAAATAATTTTGAAGGGATGGGATGCTCAAAGCCATCAATCCAACAACCCCCCCCCCCCCCCCCCCCAACTACAGGTATAATTGGGATTTATACGTCCATTTTCACTTAGTGCCAATCTGAGCTTAATTGCCTTGGCACCTAGCGTTCTATGATTCTACAGTTGAAGTGCTACAATTCCTGTCCAACCTTCAGACAGGTGTTGATAAAATTGAATTAACTCGCGACCCATTTCCATATCGAGAAAAAGATGGCTACCTGGATTAGAAGCATGGGAAGTGGAAGAAGGGGCATTTCCAAGGTTGACCCACATCCGAACTGGGTGTTGTCCGAAACTACGCAACAAATTAGAGCTGATACAAATGGAGAAGGCATTTAATGCACGGGTGAAAGCTGAGGGAGAGGATTACTCCAAGATCCAGCATGTTGCATCTCTAATCGTCGACAGGCCATACGATTAGAAGGTAAAAAACTAGATCTTTAACTGATCTCATTTAGTGTAGCAGAGGTGCTTTGGTTAATAATATAATGAATCCTTCTTCGTCGCTCGATGAAATCACCCAGAGGTTGAGGGTGCAGAACTATCCTAAGAGGTTAAGGGTATTCTGCTCGATAATTTTTGGGCACACCACGATCCTATCGGGCTACCAGGCTGAATCGCCAGGTTAGGTTAACTCCAGCCCGCCTACTGGAATTTCACTTGTTTTAGTTATATATTAGTGTTGTTTCCAAAACTATCTTGTCTTAATTAGACTAAGCATTAGTTAGTTTTTGTATAAACTTCTGATGTTGCTGTGCATTCTCGTGAACATACTGACTATTTCTTTGAAAAAAGACAACTAGCTTAATCTGTCTTTACGAAGATTGTTTTTGCCATTAAATATGGGGATGCTCACCTCTATTTAGTGAAGCCTGTTGTCAAATTGAGCAATTCATTAGGAGGCTAATATCCTTGCACTCCGCTTCACATGCAGAGATATGGAAATAGATCCTTATGCAAAATTTATTTTGATAACTATCTACCTGTATAACTAGTGCAACTAGATTGAGCCATCATCTCTTGACATATTCTCAGATTACCACATCGCATGGTAGTTGTCTTTGGAGAGAACGTCTTTTTTTTCTTTTTTTAAGTTTCCCCTTCCTTGCTTTCTATGACTTTCTTATTCTTTTCCTCCATCTTTTCTCAATCCGAACAATTATGATTGGGTGCAAATTTTTTGAAAGTAAATAAACTTGTCTGGTGATGGAAGTATAAGAAATGAGGTTTTGCTTTCATTTAAGCAAGGCTTTTTGGTAGCTACTCAACTTATATGTAAGAATTGCACTAAGGCTAAGTTTTTGTCTTAAATACAAACAGCAAATTCCAATTTACCCTGATTTTCGGATCTAACTTGCAAGACCATAAGTTGATCTTCCCTGCGTAATCCTGGCTTTCCCTGGTCTTTTGTACTCATTAGTGCTAAATTTCATAGTTACTACAATTGGAAAAGGATGAGTTGTGAATGTCTAGTTGTAAAGTTAAGACACAGGTAAGCACATAAAAAAGTATACTTTTGTAGTTAGTAAACATTAAGATACTATAATAAGGTCAACATGAAATTCTGGGTTGTCGGAAAAACGAAGACATGAAATTCTGAAATATTACATGTCCTGTTTCTTAGAAGTCCCACAATGCACATTTGTGTCAATTGGGACCGACTTAAATATTGTCAACAATATAACACCAAAAATACCGCAAATTATTTTGTTACTTGACTGTTAGAATGCTAAGTGTGAAGGCAATTAATCTCAGATTGTCACTAAGTGAAAGTGGACCAAGTATATATCCCAATATCTGGTTTAGAATCTCATAACATGCTCTATTAATATGCTAAAATTGTTAGTTGATGCCAGAAAGATTACTTTTGTCTTCATTTATGTTTTACATTAGTTTTCTATTGTAAAAAAAATTGTAGATAGTATTTGTCTCACTTGTTGATTCTGATGAGGGTGTTGTGATAGCATTAAATTTGCATGGTTATATAAATATGGCGTCAGGTTGTTTTCTTTTGATCTGTTACCTCTACTGAAAAGATTCCATGCAATTTTGGGCTGTGTCTTTGTTTTGTAAGTAAGAGTTGTAAAAATAGAAGGTTATGGCTGTAATGTGAAGCGTTGCTGATGAACAATAAAAGGTAAAATCTGTTGGAAACTGATTACAAAACAGAGAACTCAATAGTGTTTTGTAGGTGTTAGTATATTGCACAATGTTTAAACTAGAACAGACATGTTATTATTTCAGCTTTCCTTTCGTGGAGGAGCGGCAGACATGGATTTAGTGTGGAATGCAGAATGATGGTGGGATATGGTGTTGAGACGCAATGGAAGCATTTGATGCTTTTGTAATCTGGTTCTTTCATGGTATCACTAGCTAACCTGATGCGTGACATTGTACTTTGTCTTTGTTATTTAAGTGGTAGCTTTAACTGGAAATGAATAAGAAATTTGAGCATGCTGTCACACATGAAATTTTTATGATTTGTCTATGACCTTATTTATTGTCGAAGCCTTGACAACTCGTTTCTTTTCACGTTTTATGCCAAAAGCTTTAACTGAAAATGAATAAGGAATTTGAGCATGCTGTCACACATGAAATTTCTATGACTTGTCTGACCTTATTTATTGTCGAAGCCTCGACCACTCGTTTCTTTTCACGTTTTATGCCAAAGCCTGCATTCTTTGACATGGTTGTCTAAGGAGTTGTACATTATTTAGATCTGGATAAGCAAATATTGGCTTGGGCATGCATATTCTATAATATTTGCGTGTAATTGTAGGAAATTGATGTTGAAACACAGTACAAATTTTGAATACACTTTTACATGCTAAAGCAAGAACAAACTGCAAATGAATCATCCATCTTTCCCATAGGGAGAATGCATTCGCTGCATATTTCTTTACATGTAGATCTTAATTTTTATAGTTGGGAGGGCTTTCCTACTACTCTTACATTAAAATTTTTTCGTCTTTCCCGCTACTTTTACAGTTTTTTGGCATGAAATTTTTTTTCGGTTTAGACACCGCCGGCGATGGTTTGAACCGCGATTATGGATGAATCTTTGCTGGAATATCTTCTTCCCCAACTTGATGACCTTGTAAATTGCTAATTTTGGGAAGAATGAAGCATTTCGGATACAAAATGCATAAAAAACGTAAAAGAATGGCATATTTAGTACTCTAGGTGCCGATTCCAGGTAATATGAGATTTCACGAGAAAAACCAGGTAATATGATAAAACTATAGTTGGCGCTAGGTAATATGTAAAAACCCCGATGATATGGTAAAACCATAGCTGGCGCTAGGTAATATGTAAAAAACCCAAATCAAGCGTTAGTAGTTCGGTATTTCAAGAATTCGTATTTAAAGATTCCTTTAAAAAATTTTGTTAGCAAATTTGTCATACTATCAATCAAATATGAAATCAAAATCTTTTTTTATATGGAATCGTATTCTTGTTTATAGCTTTTTATCAACTCCAACTATTAACAAAGAAAAAGAGGGGAAAGGATCTCATAACTATTAATCATGACAAAACAATAAGAATTGTTATGCTAACAAAACTATTAACTAACTTTAACAATTCATATTACAAACATATTTTAATACATACTTTATCTTAGTTAAAATATTATATTTTGTTATACTTTATTTTTATCATTTATTAACAAAATTTGAGGAAATTTTATGCCCTATCTCATCGAAATTTTTGGCTCCGCCCTTGCATGTTGTCATTGTTTTTGGGGTCTTGAGCAAGCAGTTAGTTGCACAATGTCAACAAATAAAAAGTCTAGATACATAGTTATTTATTGAAAATCCACTATTAGGAAGTTATTCATTATTTTTACTTCACATACAAACTTTAAAAAAAAAAAGAAGATCAAAAGAACATAAAAGTCGGAGCTAAGCTCCATCAAACTAGCATGGAAGGAGACCGAGTTCTCTCTGTGCTAGCCATAGCTTCACCTTGCCACCCTTAATTATTGTGTATCTTGTAAGAACCCTCACCTTAAAAACCGGTTTATTTTTGTTAAAAGTGGATTATCGTGTGGTTTAAGCACTTTCAGATTAAATTCGGTTAATTTCGAAAATAAAAATGGTTTTCAAAGATTTCAATCAAAAATAACTTCACATAAATGAGTTTTAAGTGATTTAGAATCAAATCTTAATTTTTGGAATTTTTTTTCTGATTTTTACTTATTTTCCCGAAAATTAGGGTTTGACGGGACCCCGGTGGGCCCCGCCGACGAAATTAGGTTTTGTGACCAAAAAGCCCCAGACATTAAACAAAGTTGATATAAAAATTTTCAAAATTTTCTGAGCTTAATTTGGTATTAAAATCGCTAAATTACCCATTTTTAGCCAAAATTTCTCATTTTACCCCAGTTTTTACCTAGGTCTACCCCAAAACTTTCTATAAAAGGAAAGGGTTGCGCCCTCCCCATTTTGGGAAAGGGTTTTGGCTTGGAGCAGCAGCCTCTTTCCCCATTCCAAAAGAGGAAAGGAGTTAGGTTGATTAAGGTATGCTTAATCTTTCATTTTCATTTAATTTTCAATAATCTTTACTCAAAACCTTGATTTTCCAAATAATTTCAAAGTATTTGAAGGATAAAAATCTCTGTTTTAATATGTATCTTCAAACCCTAAGCTTCAAATTTCGTTTTTATATGATTAAAAGCCCTAGATTTAAGGTCTATTTTGGGTTTCCAAGCTTAATCGCGATTAGTAGAATATTAACAATGGATTTATATTTTCTTCAAGGTGATTAAGGTGTTGGACTTCGTGGTCATCCAAATTAAGGTAATGGGTTCTTTAATCTCAGCTTGGGTAGTGTAAATCTTGTTTTAATGAATGTATTTTGAAGGGGTTTATTCATTTTTAGGTCTCTAATGGTAAGATTAGTTTTCCTTAATCTCATGCTTTCTTTTCTTTAGGTTTTGATTTGTGATGGTCTAAATAGGATTTCTGGAAAGTTTGGTGTAATTTAGATATTGTTTGATGCTTCGATTTGATGTTTGAAGTTATGAAAATGGTGTTTCGGTTTAATTTTCGAAATGAGGATGTACTGAGTGTTTTGGAATTATTGAACTTTACTGAGGTATATGTAATTGTTCTTTACTGTTCGCAATTACATATAACTTAGTAACTTTCAAAAATTCCAATAAACTCAGTAATGTTCGAAAATTTACAGTTAAATGGGTTTTAGAAATTTTGCATTTTTTTTCCATGATTTACTTCACTTAATAACATGAGAAGTATATTATGAGTTAATGAGGCCACGTGATATGTAGAAATGATAATATAATACCTTATGTATGTTGGATTATAGAAAATAAATGTGAGTATGCTTGTAGGAATGTTGTCGAGTTCATGCAAGTAAAATTATGTTTTTACGGTAGTTTTCACCATGATTTTGGGATTGTGATCAGTACTTAAACGAGTTTTCAACATATGAATATGACACTATGAGTTATGATAAGTATGAATCATGTGATTAGGATATGCATGACTACACACATGCATGGGGATTTACCATGAGATTGTAATTATACCTTGATTATGATGCATGTGGGAATGGGTTGAGAGCATGTTTCATGTGTTGGCACCCACGTAGGATTTACTCACGTATGTATCCTGAGAGCATGCATCATGAATCGGACTTCATGAATGAGATTTTACCGTGTCTTTATCGGTGTTGATCGATTGTATGCAATGGATGTAATTGCGTGCCGGATTAATCGATCGGAAAATTATCGAACTTGGTTGGTCCGAAAGGACACGTTTTCGATTTTGTCCTTCGTGGATCACGGACACTCCCCGTGTTGGGTTTGATGGATGATATGGGGGGCGTGTTTCGTACTTGCCTTGTGGTTGATACTATTGAGATTAGTCGTACGGGACATGAGTATTCCCGGTGGTAGGCTTGTGCACCCCCTACCACATGTGTTCTAGGGTCCCGCGTAACCGGGATTCGGGCTCTCCCCCACCGCAGGAGACTACCCAGGGCGAACATACCTGTTCTAGTTTCGTTGTGTACGGTTCGGGCACCTTTGGCCAGGGCTGTCCAGGGCGAACAGACTTTGGGGTATACGACACCCCCTTGTTTCCAGCGAGGAAATCAGACCATGATACGCCTTCTTAGGCTTGATTGTGTTCCAAAGATATTGTGCTTACTCCTTGATGGAGGCATTCACCATTGTATTGATGCATTATTATGAATGCTATGAATGATTGTGTATCCTGTAGATTCCACGTGTATCGTGAAGGGTGAGTGTATGTTCATATAAATGCATGATTATGTACCATGTAGATGCTCCACATGTGATGTGATGGATGGGTGGATCATGTTATATATGTATGATTGTGTACCATGTTGTATGAGATTCTTACCACAGGAATGCATGTTTAGACAGTTTGTGGTTGAGATATTATTATGTATCGTCTTATGACGGGTATGCATGTTCAGTAGGTATGTTGATAAAATTCCATGGTATAAGATGTTGTGAGATGGACGTATGATTTAGACGGTATTATCACGTGGATTACGTATATTATTTGATGAACTTTCATGCTTTGATGTTTCTTGTGGATTTCCGATGTGTCTTGAAAACCATTACTGAGTTTTATACTCACCCCTCGTCGAATTTTTTCTTGTTTACTCTTACACAAAGCGGCGCGAAACTCCGAAATTATGTTACCGCCCGTATATGGGTGTAAGTCTTCCGCTTTGTCTGACATAACGTCACCCCCCGCACATCATTCGGCCCATGAATTGGGTTCGGGTCGGGTCGGGTCGGGCGGTGCGCGGGGCGTGACATATCTCGTGTTAATAAAATCCTTTACTGAAACATGTAAAATTTCAGTGTCTCAATTCATATACGGTCACGACCTCATACAGAAAGGTCACATGCTAATATGCTGTTGTAGACCGTTGTCTACAAGAGAATCCATAGCCGAATACATCTACAACTAAGAAAGTAAAACACATAAAATAAACTAAGGCTTCATTGATTCTTCGATTATGGATTAGGGAAGACCCCTTACATATTTATAGGCTATTAAGCCATAGTCCTAATTGACATAGGATAGACCCTAAGCTATAGTCCTAATTGACATAGGAGTAGGCTAATCCTAATCCTAATCATAATAGGATCACAGCATTCAACCAACGCTTCCACATCACCTCGTCCTCGAGGTGCTCATGTCTGGTTTACAGTGAAGGTAGGAATGGGAAAACTCAACATCGAAATGTGTGAAGACCCACGAAATCAATTGTAGACCGGGAATGGGCCACACAAAACCCGTCGATTTTTTTTAAATTTTTGAACCAACCCGAGGGAAGGTTGAACCAACAAGTTGGAACCCGACCCGAGTGAATCGTCCCGGTCCGGTCTATTTGTGGACCGACCCAACCAAAAAGCTCCCATCTCTACTCGTCGTCTTCCTCAAACGAACCAGATGGGTGGCATGTGAGCAACGGTGAGGGAAGCGGCGATGATGGTGTGTAGTCGCAGGCGTCTAGCATGACGGTGGCGAGGGAGGAAGGCAGACAGTGGCATCGTGTAGGAGGCAGCTTCGGCGGAGGTGAAAGAGTTGGGGTTGCCAAAGGCGGCGGCATGGCAAGCACCACTTCTTCGTCGAAAGGCGAAGGCTTTGGTGGCGAGGACGGCAGATCTGGCCGGACGGAGGATGGCGAAGTCGAAAAGGCACACCTTGGCGAACTTGGCAACGGAGATGACGTAGCGGCGAAGATGGCGGTGAAGCAGCGCCAAGCGGAGAGGGTTCCGGCAGGCACGGTGTTGGCGGCGGGTTCAACGGCAAAGACTGTGGCTTTGGGAGAGGCAGTGGCTGTGGCGGGGCCAAGAAAGGGCAGGATGAAAGGGCCGCAAAGGTGTCGTTGTCACGCCCCAAAATCCCATACCTCGATCGGAGTGCGGAAGCCAATCAAAGAGATACAAATGGAGGTAGAGAATCCCGGGCACGCGACCGAACAGTCGATTTTACCAACCGATTACAATCATCTCTAAAGGACGTGTAACCGATTATGCC
Source organism: Houttuynia cordata (assembly GCA_039654745.1). Classification (NCBI taxonomy): domain Eukaryota; kingdom Viridiplantae; phylum Streptophyta; class Magnoliopsida; order Piperales; family Saururaceae; genus Houttuynia; species Houttuynia cordata. The sequence goes on along the minus strand of CM077505.1, from coordinate 34,566,997 downwards.
CGCAATCAGTGTAATACAATAATAGACATCAATGAATACTATGAAATGAATTTACTTAATAATAATAATAATCCATTTAAGAAAGTCAATAAAATAAACCTATAAGTCTATGGCACACAATTGCCAAAAATGTCATAAGCATCAATAAAAGCAAAGCAAATAACTAAATAATCTTTAAACTCTTCTCGGCGCCTTCAATCCGCCAATCCACTACTGCATTTCCTGATCTCACTTTTCATTTGCGCCTGCATCAGAGGATGCATGAGTATTTCATAGAAACACTCAGTAGGATGTAAAAACCTACTGAATTAAAACAAGCAGTATGAAGAGAATAAAATAACAAGGATGGTGAACATTTCATGACATCTAAACTGAACCGAGGTCTATGCACCTGCAAGGTTAGTCGACAACAATTCCAACTAGCAAGTAAGGAAAACATCAATAAGGCTCCTACTACACATATGAGTAAGGAGAGAATAATAATCATAACAAAGGCTCCAGACATCGAAAGTGAAAGGAGTTACAATTTCTGCTCGCTGACTTGGTCACTCGCAAGTGACTAAATATACCAGAACCACCCTAGGAGTTCTCTTGTGGAACCCTGCCATGCGTCTAGGATGTTGGCCCCACCAGTGCTTATGGACACGATGGGCGGAGACTGAGAACCTTCCGTAATGTCCACAATCTAACGTACGTATAGTGCCTCCCTTTGGGCAATATGGAATCGCAATTTCATAATTATAAGTGACCTCGCAAGATCTAGCAATGGCATAATTGAGCATACTATGAAACCACCATAGGGAGAGTCTCGCAAGGTCTCCAGTGGAAGAAACAATCCTGTAATCAATATGAGGAATATCTCAAAGGAATAGAGGTCACGACACTCTAAGAACATAAGGTATTTCTTACCATGATAGACTCTCTCAAGGAGTATGGATAGAAGCATCAAAGTCTTTGATCAACACACAACTCACTTATTGGAGTAGCATAGAATAACAAGACAACTCACACAAGGAGTAACATACAATCAATACGTACCTTTCATGCTCAGCCCTAGATAGGAATCCATCATTCGCATTAGAGTTTATAATACCAATATCAGAGATAAGAAATCAAAGAATCTTAGATGATTTGAATTCCAAGTAGAATATCAAACCGACATCAACGCTTTTAAAATAGATAGTTATGAATTACTTGCTCAAAGGATTATCCCTCATAATTGAATTACATCTAACCCAATTCTTACTGTGATATTCCATAAGTATATAGTTCGATTACTGTTATTAACATATTAATCGTCATTATATCATATTACATGATATTATTTGTATACTTAGTATTTTCTCTCAGATTCTGCTCACTGTCTCCTACACAACAGTCCTCTTTCGACGGCTACTGTGCTCTGTACATTAAGACTTAATCTCTGAAATTTTTACTGATACTTCGTGAGTCTAGTTTCTAACCCCACTGATTTTATATTTTTCCAATTTTATTTGAATTAGTTATGAATTATTTACCACCGACTGTCAGCACAGAAACAGTTTTGGCCGAGATTAGGGCTCTTAATTAAACTTGATTATCTTACTTAATAACACATTATAAATGATAATACATCAATAATAGACCATATCCTCCCCTCCTAGATCAATTACAGAACTTAGAATTATCTGGAATTACTAAAGTTCACTCCTTTCTTGTATTCTTATATAGATAACATAGTTTATAAACATTAATACACCCCAAATAAGACAATTAATGTAAGACACACCTTAAAGGCACAAACTCAACGTGGAACATCATCAACCAAACAATAACAGAACCTTTACTCTCTGGAAAATTAATAAAGCATGAGACTTTATATGCGAATTCCCATCTAGAAGTGAAACATGAATGCACATATAATTTACGATGCACTACGCATAGAAATAGGGACATAACTTATTCATCTCGCAAGAATCCAAACAATAACTAGGGTGTCGAATCAAAACACTCATCAAAAGTAGACATAATCAAAAGAGAGAAGAGGGGAAAAACCATCCTACTTAATTCTCCAAAGATCTTGCCTTTATTCGCGCCTCTTGTCTCTTCCGCTTCTTCCAAAGCTCCCGCTCCAAGCTCTCGCAAACTCCCACAAGAACAAGCCTTCAAGGAGATGGGTGAACGTGGGAAGGAGAAGGGAAAGCTCTCTGGACGTTGTAGGGTTAGCACAAGCCAATTCTCTAGGGTTTATATAGAGTTGGGAGAGAATTTATTCTCAAACCAATCTTCCAAATTATAGACTCTTCCAACCAATGGAAAGGCTTCACAATCTCCTATCTAAATCAAAAATTGATTTAATTACTCATTTGCCTACACCCAAGACTGTTAAAGATATTAGATCATTTTTGGGTCATGCAGGGTTCTACAGGAGATTCATCAAGGATTTTAGTTCTATTTCTAGACCATTATGCAATCTCCTATCTAAAGATACTGTTTTTGAATGGAATGCTGATTGTGAAAAAGCTTTTGCCAAACTGAAGGGAATGCTTACTTCAGCCCCTATTATGCAACCCCCAGATTGGACTTTACCATTTGAGATAATGTGTGATGCTAGTGACTTTGCTGTGGGGGCTGCTTTGGGGCAAAGGAAAGACAAGAAGCCTTATGTTATTTACTATGCAAGTAAGACCTTAGACAATGCTCAGATGAATTATTCAACAACAGAAAAGGAATTACTTGCTATAGTATTTGCTTTGGATAAATTCAGGGCTTACTTGACAGGATATCCCACTGTTATCTTTACTGATCATGCTGCTTTGAAATATCTTCTATCAAAGAAAGATGCAAAACCTAGGTTGATTCGCTGGATACTCCTATTGCAGGAATTTGATATTACAATTAAAGATAAGAAAGGAGTTGAAAATGTGGTAGCCGATCATTTATCTAGGTTGACTGTGGATGATTCCAATGAGGCTGCTCCAATTAAAGACACATTCCCAGATGAGCAACTTTTTGTTCTTTCTGATTTACCATGGTTTGCTGATATTGTTAATTTTCTTGTCACAGGTCAAACTCCTTCTCATTGGACAACACAAGACAAGAAGAAATTCATGGTGGAGGTAAGAAATTTCTTTTTGGATGATCCATATCTTTTCAAATATTGTCCGGATCAAATTTTGGCGCCGCTGCCAGTCTGGCTGAAGATAGGAAACTTAGCGCTCCTGGGAGGCAGCCCAGCTTTTAATTTGTTTTTTAGGATACTTATTAGTTAGATGATGTTTTCTGGTTGGATATTGTGATTGCTCTCATCTTTTTATTTGTTGATGTTTTTTCACTCGCATGGGATTTTAGCAATTTACAGTTCTCCAGGTAACATCTATCCTTTATTTTATTTATTTCTTTATTTTATCCTTTATTTCATTCTTAACATTGAGGACAATGTTTAGTCTAGGTTTGGGGGTATATAGGAATAACATTATTTATTTTCAAAAAAAAAATTAAAAAATTAAAAATTTAAAAAAAAATTAATTAAAAAAATAATAGAAAAAGAGAAAAACAAATAAAAATTTGATTAGTTTTTAGGTTGTTTGTTAGTATTTTTTCTTAGGTTTTGATAGTTTATCCCTTCTTGATGCATACTTCAATTTTTAAGAGATTAATTTACATTGGAAGTGTGAGTAAGTATACTGGAGGATAGAAACACTTAACTGAGCATATCTTTCTGTTACAGTCCTCTTGGATCATGTGCTTGAGCTAATAAAACTCACTCACACACACTAGTACATAAAGTAATACCCTCTAGAAATTTGTTGAATACTAATCTTCAGTGGGATGTCTTTAGTCAAAGTCATTGGATGATATGTGGTTGTCTGTTGAGCTTAAAAGATCATGATAGACCATTTACTTGGCTATGGCAAGGGCTTGGAACCGGAAATAGGTTGAGAGTATAATACAGCCTGGACACAATAAAGATTGCTGAAAAATATGAATGTTGATGAAAAAAAATGATGAAAAAAAAAACAAAATGAAAGAAAAGGGGCTGCTTGACTTTATAGGATTAACTTAGGCTGATGCTCGGGCCCGAAGCGGTCTCTTAAAACCTAATGCCCTAAGCCAATTGTGCTGGGAGTCATTGGCCTGAGTCATTGCTAAACCTAAGCATCTTGAAATTAGGCCTTACACAGTCCTGTTGAAAATAGAAAGAGAAAAAAAAAGTCTATGGTGTATTATCCTCTCAAATCTAGAATGTTGGACCCGAAGGAGGCGCGCAGATTTGTGCTATCATGAACCTAAAGATTACAATGACTATGTAGATTCTAATGTTCTTTGGTTAATGGGTAACACTGGATATGTGTAAAACAGAAATTTAGGGTGTATTGCTACAATGTTCTACACTTTTAATATTTATATTATCATTTCATATCATATTGAGCAGAAATTTCCAAGATGAAGGTGTAGAATAAAACCACTTACTTGAGGGCTTCTATATTCCCGTTGATTATGAACCAAGTACATGTGGTTGGTTTTCTTAAACATTGTGGTTCGCAAACCGCAACTGGCGATCCGGCAATACGGTGATCGATCGATCATTTTACGCGAAACACAAAATTCATAAATTCCAGTAACTACGATCGATCGGTTTGGTAAGGCGTCGATCGGCTCAGCTTGCCGATCGATCGGATCTTACGGCGATCGATCGCTGTCACGCTTAATCAAAATTCAAATTCTCATATCTTTTTATCCCGAACTCCAAATCGCGCATAATAGGTGGCGTTGGAAAGCTCTTCTCACCAACTTTAATTTGCACAAGGCACGATCAAATCAATCATTAAGAGGATCAAATTTTGGTTTTAAAATACTTACCAATTTTTCGGATGTTACAGTCGTCTTTTTGCGTGGGTGGAGCTGAAGGGGGCGATTTGGGTGTCTATTACTGGCAGCAAAGGCAAGGGCGGGGTTTCATATCTGGCCATTCATTTTTTTTTGGCTACGAATTAAGTCAGACAATTCCAGTGCATGTTCACATACATTTTGGTCTTCGCTACCATAGGGCACTCATTCTAAAAGATGCTGATCAGGAAGACAGGTTAACATATCCTCTAGTTAAGGGAAGAGCATCAAACTGATGTATAAAGTGGAGTATTCTGCAGAAATCAATTTGGCAATCAGTAGAAACCTCAAGGTAATCCTACAATAATGTTTTTAAAGACAATAATACCCTACATCAAAAACATTTGTGGGATCATCATAGTTAGGATAAAAAAACATTTATCGATCATCATAATGTACAGGATGGAAATGGAGGTTAAATTTTTAGAGTTAGACCTTGGGTGCCAATTAATTAAGCCAAGCAAATTAAGCTTTACTAGTTTGGTTTGGAAAACGAGGTTTCCTAAGCACTTGAGTTGTTAGAGAAAAGTCTATCAATGATATTGCCACTTAAACCATACCAACAAGATCAAACTTCCCCATTTCCTTTATAGCACAGCCTATGTTGAGCCCACCTCTTTAGATTGAAAGGGATTCTCAAAATGTTATTCAGATAAAGCTGATAGGCCACGACTGGGGCTAAAGACATGTGGGGATGTCAGCGGCCCATTGTGGTTAGACAGAGGTCGTGGAGTATGGCGACGACTGGAAAAAAGGCCTCCTTGATGCCGGTGAAGGTGAGCTTCCTGTCGACGGTGGTAAATCTGGTGGCAGCGGCGTCCGGGAGAGATTCGCTGGCAGATGAGGCTCCACCGGCGGAGTGGAGAAGTGGCCTTGTTGAGGCTCGCATGACGGCGGAGGTTGTCGTGGAAAACCCCACTGCGGCTGGGCAGAATACCTGATAAGCATAAAATATACACATTTATATGCCTTATTTACCTATATGCTAGTGTAGTTTTTGTGATAAAACATGAATAAATTTGGTTATTTGTGATTAGGGTAGTAATTAGGGGATTATTAATTAATTTACTCTAATTAGCTATTTTAGATGCATTAAAGAATTTAATGAATCATATTTTTATTATGCGTCTAATTTTAGTTTGGTTTTGTTATTGTAGGTTTGAAATTGCAGATTGTAGATCACTAGCAGCCGTGCGCATTAGACGTGTTTTGAAATGCCAAAGTGACCCATGAGCTGATATGACGTGTGTTGAAGAATCTGAACCATTGATGACTACTTAAAAGAAGACGGACGCGAAGTTAAAATATGGGCGTGTAGATTCGATTCGGCGGTTGAGATCGTTACGACGGGTTTTATTAAAGTAAAAGAAAAAAAAGAAAAGGATGAGAACCGGCTGGTCCGGTTTGGTTCGGGAAAATAAAAAAAAGAGAAAGAAACAACCCGAGCCATCGGCTCGGGTGTTCCAGACGATCGGGGCAGCAAAGCTCGAAACAGAACGTCGGGCAAGCTGAAGAGGGAGGCGACCGGAGCTCGGGTCGCAGTCGTGCCGGCAAGGCGATGGCAGGACCTGACGGCAGTTGGGCGGCTCACGACGACCCTGGACTCGAGACGGCGATCTGGAAATGACAGCAGGACAGCAGCGGCTTTGGATCGAAGCGATGGAATTTCATGGCAGAGCAGATTCGAATCGGTGGAGCTGGATTTAACGCCGGTGTCGTGCTGACGGCGGAGCTAGAGCAGAACGACAGAGGAGCTGATGGCGGTGAAGAGATCAGAACGGCAATCGTGTTGGATTCGGAATGAAACTGAAAAAGGAAAAACAGAGTCGTGCTTGCTCTGTTCGGTCGATCGAGATGATTCGAGACAGAGCCGGTAAGACGGGCTCGATAGAGAAGATAACGGCGGCGCTCGTCGCGGTGCTGTAGAGCAGTCGACGACGGCCACGACGGCGCGAGGACGAGCAAAACAGCAAAATGGTAAGTTCTGGATTTGGAAGGTCGACTTGGGCAAAATCGAGAAAACAGAGGCGTCCTAGATGTGGAAGCTTGCCTTGAGGAGAGGTATGCTCACTTAGGAAGGAAGATACTTGCAGCTAATGGATTCCTAAAGCTAGAATAGCCTATAAAAATAGAGAAGCGCTGGCGATTTTCTGGACGGGCTGGAGAGCGCTTGTGTTTTGAAAAAAACAGAGGTTCTGGACTCTGTTTTTGACGAAAAAACAGAGCCTTTTGCGGCTGATTTGGGTCGTGTTCTTCGCTGTGATCTCGTCGGGAATTGGCGGAATCGAAGAGGAATCGAGAGGAGAAGATAGGGAGAAGGAGAAGAGAAGAAAAAGTCGGATTTTTGGCTTCGGTGAACAGTGAACATGAACTGCTACAGTAACCGGGCATCCGAAGGAGACGATGAACAGTGATTGCTACAGTACCGTGAATAGTAAATCGTGAATAGTGTTCCTGCAACAGTGTTTTTCCGATGCAATTTATTTCAATTCTAAATCTGATTTTTCTCTTGAATATGAATAGCTAAATCTTTTGTCAAAGCTAAAGGTGACGTTATTTGATTGATATTTTTACGTCTATGAAAAAGTGTTTAATGCTTATTTGATTGAATGCGATGTTTTGATAAAGTCATAATCTATATAATTATTTGATTTGTCGTTAACGTAAGGTACGGCGAATGCTTATAATTCCCTGTGATTAGTAGACTGAGCTTGTTAATGATAAATATTCGATCGATATTTTTATGTTAATGGATATGATGAACGTGAATGAAATATCTTCCGATTAGGTTAAATCATTATTTGGCTCTAATTGCGTAATTAAAGAGACGTAGAATATTAATTAAATAATTGATCCTTGAAGCTTTGATATCTCTCATCGATTATCTTTGCCTGTCTTTAGTTAAGTTTTAATTGAATCTTTAATCATCACTTTAGTAGTTAATTGAGTTACAACTTCTCTACAAAATTTCCAGATAAGAATCTTAATTTGCTAAGCTAAGTAGTGTTTAAATTAGTTTAGAGTAGAATAATCCTACATCATTCCCTGTGGTTCGACCTCGGACTTACCGAGTATATATTACAATTTGTCAACCTTCTCTTGGGTTCGATCAATACCCGGCGCTGACGAACTGCGAGGGTGGCACTGCATGGATTGGCGGCGCCAGCGAGCAGATGGCGGGCAACTAGGCGAACCCCGATGGTGTCAAGTCCGCCGCGAAGGTTCCAGACGGCGCTACAGCCAGTCAAGGCGATACAAGAACCGGCCAGCGGCCATTGTGGGTTGGTGGAAAAATACTGATGCAGAAACACAAATGGAGAGGCGTCGAAGCTCGGAGGAGGAGCCGACACCGGCTGGCAATGGACGGACAGCATGAGAGCCTCAAAGCGATGATCGCGAAGATGGTTCTCCATGTCGGGATGACGGTTGGACTCCGCAATCTCGACAAGCACAGTCTTCAAATTGGTAAGTTCCCGCTCCAATTTCGCTTCCAATTCTGCTTCCAAATCATGAGAATTAGTAACAGCGAGGGTGTGTTGGGAGGGAGCCGAAGATCGACTGCTCCGATACTAATGTTGTAGACGGTTGTTTATAAGAGAATCCATAGCTGAATACATCTATAACTAAGAAAGTAAAACACATAAAATAAACTAAAGCTTCAATTATTCTTCAATTATGGATTAGGGAAGACCCCTTACATATTTATAGACTCTTAAGCCATAGTCCTAATTGACATAAGATAGACCCTAAGCTATAGTCCTAATTGACATAGGAGTAGGCTAATCCTAATCCTAATACTAATCATAATAGGATCACAACATATGCACCCAATTATAATAGCCTATCATTTTTTGCATTTCCATCATAAATTGCAATAATGCATTCTCAATTTTCACAATGGCTGCGAATACTTGCATTCTTCAATAGATGGAAGATACAATCATCATAAAACAGAAGTAACTTTTATTAATACTTTAACTTTTCTTTATATCTAAGAGAATATTATGCTCGCTCGATATAAAGTCATGGAGTATAACATTTGAGCTATCACGCAGTGGACACGGAAAATGGCTCTTGGCCAAAGCTAAATTTTTTTCGTGAGACCATTATTAATTTTCTCCAACAAGATTAAGAAGAAAATTCGTCTTTTCTACAGATTAAGAAAATAATCCGTCTTGTTCTAGAATTGTTTGTCTATGGTAGGACCTACACTTGTATCATTTGCAATTATGTGCTAAAAAAGGCTACAAAGGATATCGGAGTAAATACTCTCCCATCATGACGTAATGCATTTGCCATGATACCTATATCATAAAGGTTAATTAAATACTAAGGCTATTTCTCATCCAATAAATAGGTCTGATAGTTTTATATTTATGTCATTCCTTTTGTATTTCGTTCATATATAGTGATATCTTGAGGCTCCGAGAACAAGCTGTCACGCCCTAAATTTTCAACTTCGGACCAGAGTATGTATTTTCTTTTTAATTGCTAAAGACATGAAGCGCCACAAATACATCGTCATTCACACCAATACAATGAAACATATTTAATGACAATCACACATAGGATAGACTATCTGTAAATAAAATTCAGAATGAAAGATAATAATAATAATAATAATAATAATAATAATAACCTGATATGTTCTAATGGTCCAAAGTTGTATTACATAAACTTCAAAATAAACTGAAAGTCTAAAAATCTAAGCAACAAATTTCCTTATTGCGTGTCATGCCCCGGGATTTTTAACCTCGATCGGAGTGCAGAAGCCATCAAAGATACTATTAATCTTGAGGTCGAGACCCCGGGTACACGATCGATTAGTCATTTACCACCGCCAATTACACCATCTCCACAGGATGTGTAATCGACCATCCAAAAATTCAGTTATACAGTCTCTAATAAACATCATCAATATAAATGAAATGGTCCTACTTAGTCTTATTGCAGCTAATGAATTTAAAACAATCAACAAAATAAAATATCTAGTATATGGCACACATCGGCCAACAATTCATAAAGTTTATCAAAATAAACAAGCAATAAAAAATTCTCTTAATTTTCTTCATAGCAACTAGCACCACCTTCGCACATTGCAATCTTCCTAAATCAATCCTTTTTCATGGCTGTATCAGAGGATGCATGAGTACTTCATCGAAATACTCAGTAAGATGTAAAAACCTACCAGAGAAATGGCAAATTAGCATGAAGAAGGTTGTAATCAAGAGAAACATGAATATTCAATAACTGCATGAATAGATTCAAGGTTCACTTTACTTAAGTAGAAAAGTCAAATAATAATCCTAACTCGTAAGTACAAGGAAAACATCAAATTTCAATGACTCCAAACAATCATAAGTGTAAGAAGAGAATTTACCATAGACAAAACTCCAAACATCAAAATGTAGGGAGAAGATAGTCAAATCACCAATAGCTCTTGGCATCTAAAGTGCAAGGAGTTTCTGATTTCTGCTAGCTGAACTTACCACTCTCAAGTGGCAGATTACCAGAATCACCCTAGAGGTTCTCCCTTTGGAACCCGACAAAGCATCTAGGATGCTTACGGACACGATGGGCAGAGATTGTAGAGCTTTTGTAATATCATACAGTCTAAATGAATGTATATGCCTTCATCGGCTAAACTACAGAAGTTCAAAATTAGTCAGAGATCTCGCAAGGTCTAGCAATGGCTCTCTGAGTATTGATCGTTTAATATTTAAACCCTTGCAATTGCATAAGGTAATGTACTATGACGAGTATATAAGGGTTGTCGAACCTCGGGGACAGATGAATTCTTTACCGAACTCAAGAGAAAATTACAATTTTGAATTAATCTAAGAAAGCAATGAACTTTAACTAAATCTGAGATTTATTTATGTGGAGAAGTACTAAGGCTTCGAATTCACCACACAATAAACTAGTGTATCGTCTCACTCTCTCTTAATTCAAAATATTGTGCTCTCCTCTCGGACGTAACACATAAACAATTAAAATATGGAATTGTGATCTATCTCTCGCAAGCATAAACCAATGAAACTTTATTAATATGTAACACTTCAAATTACTCACGTTACATAAACATGAGCTTAATGGAATTTTGTCCGTGAGATACTTGATCTCTCACTTAGGGATGCCCTGATTTTGATCTAGGGATGCCTCCTTAAGTAATAAAATGCCTGGAAAACCATTTTGTGCTTTTAGGTGGCCCGTTGATTTTTGTTTTTCTTTGGATAACAAGGGTGTCGGAGCCCTTAGGAACCATCTAGAAGGATAGGGCAATTAGCCTCTTAGAGCATCGTATCTTGTTGCCAATCCCCTCAGGTGTGCGCATGGCCCACATAACATATGCACCAGTTAAATTAGGATATAATCCTTGTGGAATAGCCAACATAGTGGTGGCCCCTTGAATTTGAATAATCTAGGTTGGAGACATATTGAGCATTAATTTGAAGTTTAAGTTAAAAGCTATGCATAGCAACAATGCAACATCTCACAATTGGAAAATGATGCTACTAACAAGGATATTTAACTATATTATATATATATATATATATATATTACAATAATATTCAAACATACACCAATTGTGTTAATCCACCTGTTGACATCTTCAACTAGTTGGTTTGATTTCATAAATGTGTTGAGATAAATAAGAAAAAAGAATCTTCAATCAGAGAATGATTTGAATCTTAGAGCAGTGAAACCTAAATGAGTTGAATATATTTTCTTTTTTATTTATTTAAAGCTATTTACGGAATTATGCCAATTAGTTAAAGATGTCAGAGTATGTAATTGAAGATGTCAACAACTACATTGACATAATTATTTTATGTTCGAAATTAAAATTATTTATCATTTTAAAATTTAAACCACCCTAAAAGGTTATGAGATAGAGATTATACCACCTCATGATTGGTTTGTCTGGATTGTCAAGTTTTAGGCAACTGATAATAAATTCCTGGCACCCGTGTATTACCTTTATAATTAGCTTCTCATCGGATGCATATTGGTGACAACTGACAACACTATATCTTTCATAACAAGATAGTTTTTATTTAGTGCCCGGTGGGTGATTCTCTTGGATTGCCCCTTATTGAGAAGCTTTTGGACTCGATTGGGCAAGCTAAATTATTTTATTTTTTCCACAAAGAACCACTTAACAGTTGGGGGTGGCAGGTGTTAAGTAATGGTCCTAATGGAGGAAAACAAGACAAAGGATGTGCTATCATGGGGTAGGCTGATCGAACAAAGGGGTGGGAAAATCCATACCGCCAGGAAACATTATTGGGCACGCGGGCAATAATTTCTCCACGGCAAGACAAAGGAATCACGTGGTAGGGCTCACAGAGCTAGACTTATGTGGAAAACACATGCAGTGGTGGGCCTCTCCAAAGGCAAGTGGTAGCTCGAGCAAATGTATAGTTGATACAAGCCGTTCAAAACTTTTTATAAAGCTATCCTTCTCTTCTCTTCTCTTCCGGCTGGCCTGCTTACAGCTTGTCAAGAAAATTTTCTCCAAAAATGTCAGACGCATAAGTCGAGCAACGTATATTGTAATCAAATTGAAGTTGGCTGACGGATTTCTTATACACACTGCTACTCCAAGGGAAGCTGCATCTCTACATCAGCTCTTTCCTTTTCTCTTCGAGTTCTATGCCAGTGGTTGTTGCACCGTCCCACCTAGAATAACGTTTGCTCTCGCACAACGAACCACTCTGGAGGTCAAGAGGGTGCAGCAGTACAATCTCATGGAGTGCAGCTTTGAAACTCTGCCCGCTGTGTTTTAGGCGCGCCACTACCCAGAGGTCAATTCTAAACTAACTATCTACATGAGAATTCCCTGTATAGGACTAGACTGGGATGTCAATTGTGCAACACCCGGGTTGTGTCCTTTCCGTCCATGGCTGTGTCCGGCTGAAAGTCTTTATCCATGAAAGTCTGACACGGAGCAGCCCAAGGGCCTCGGGCAACCATCTGTCCGATGTCCGGTTATCTTGTAGGGGGTGGGGGGCAACATTTTCTTTGGTGGGATTTGATTTTGTTCAACATCCTTGCCCAACCAAGCTGACGCGGGTTTACTTATGGTCTGGGAATTATATTAGACTTTTGTAACTAGCTATAGCTTTTGGTGCTTTACATATTTTGGATCTTGTATTTAGGCGCGGTAGAAAACTTTGGTTGTGGTTTTAACTCTAAGGAAATTTAGGTCAATGAGAATATTAGAGTAACTTGTATGGTATTTTGGATAAGAGGCCATGTCCCTGGACTTTGCCAGTTAAAACAAAGCTCCAACGGACAAATTGTTAGCAGACACAGACGTGCACAAGGCTTGTCCATTGGCTATTTGGCCAATGACTATCACTAAGTGTATCTTCGCTCAGAAGAGTAAATATCATGACTGAAATGTTATTGCCTACGGGCAATGGTCACGTTGTTTCTGATCATTGTTCTGGCCTCACCGGGCACTATGACCAAATCTCGTCACCATAGTACATTAATGAAACACATGGATCGATATTATTAATATGCCGTTGGTCATGGTACACCGAAAATATTTCCCTTCAATCTACCAATTTCACCCATTTGAATCCCAACAACGAGAAAAGTCTTAAATTTTTTGCAGATTAGCTTCTATTTAATGGTTGAAAATTGTATTAGACCTTTGACATAATTGTGAGGAGCCTTTTATTATGGCGTCACAGCCATAATTAACATTAGTCTCTTTTGGCATGCTTAAAATATATAATGTTATGACCTTAATTCTAGTTAGGTTAGGATTATTAATTTACTTAATTAGTTGGATTCTGATATGGACTCAATTAGGATTTCTATTGGGACTAGGATAATGTCTCCTAGTTTGGATTTACTACTTCTATTAAGATTAGACTGTTTTTACTCTTTATATATGTAAGGCCTATGACTAAAATGGGATATCAGAAGAAATACAAATTAGTTTATGTTTATTTTGCTCGAGCTTAGCTTTACTATTTCCCTTATTCTTCTCCATTATAGACACAGTCTACATCATTGGATCAGAGCCATATTTGACCCTGGTTCCCACCCACCCACCCTTACTGTCGCCATGACAGGTGACTGTCGGAAGAGTTCCGACCCACTGCCGACGTCCTCTAGACCTTCGTCTGTGATGCCTAAGGCGCCAGACTGTTGTGAATGTCAGCCCAAGACGTCAGCATACGTACATCATCACGCAAGAACATAGTTGGGCTATCAATTAGGATTAGATTTGCTTTTGCTTTCTGAATAAAGCCATAATTGATAATCAGACCTGTTGGGGTAACTGAATATATAACGGGCTGTAATCACATAGTTAATGGCCAATTTGTGGTCCATCAGATTAGATAGATGGCGTTGGCCCCTTGGGAGACGAGCCATTTGCTCCTTTATATGGAAGTCATCTTCCTCATTTGAATGCTATGCAATTGAAGTTATTCCTCATCTTCTTCTTCCTCTTCCACTAATTCCTTTAATCAATACCTTGTGACTGGTGGGTCACAACATTGGTATCGGAGCCGTTGCGATCTGCCGTACCTCCTTGTAAGCAACCAGCCATGACCTCCGAAGTTCCACCAGAGCTGGAGGCCGTGAGAGATGCCTCCAGCCCGCAAGCTGATGTCGATTCCACACAGACAACCATGTTGTCTTTGATGACTGCGATTCATGAAGAACTCAGAGAACTACGGCTGGAACGGGCTCAAAGGCGATCCCCGCAACATGCAACCATGGTAACACCAACGCCACCATTGAGGGAGATTGGAAGCTCCAGTCGACCAGGAGGACCCCAAGTGCTTGGCAGTTCCTTGCTAGGCCCGGCCGTTGGCCAGCCCCTCCATCACGGCATCCAACTAAGGTCCCTTAACATGGACGCAGAAAGTGGCCGCCATAACATGAACGCCCAAGGCATACCAGGTGTTCGTGGAAATGTCTAAATGACCACACATCCACGAAACGTCCGCGCAGAGATGAATGACGATTGGGAGGTCTCTAGGGGTCTTGCAGAGGCCAGAAGGGCAGCGTTGAGCCCAGATTAGCTCAGCTAAGGTTTTTGAGGTACAATGGCGATGAAGACCCCGTTGAATGGTTATATAAAGTAGACAAATTCTTTTCATACCAGGGAACATACTCTAGATGGAGACGCATCCATTTGGTTCCAGTCCTACGAGAAGGAGATGCACTTTCCCACTTGGGTGTCCTTCTTCGATGAATTGTGCGTCCAATTCGGACCAAATGAATTTCAGGACTTCAACGAGATGCTATCTACTCTGCGACAAACAACTATGGTGAGAGCTTATTACTCTGAATTTATGAAGAATGATAATCATTTACCAGAATGGCCAGTAGCAGCTCTTGTCGGCACATTCAAGCGCGGGAGAAAATCGGAAATCACTGATGAGATGTGCCACTTCCCATGCCATACCAGGCGACTGTTGGAAGAGTCCCGACCCATTGCTGACATCCTCTAGACCCTCGTCCGTGACGCCTAAGGCATCAGACTGTTGTGAACATCAGCCCAGGACGTTAGCATACGTACGTCATCACGCAGGGACATAGCTGGGCTATCAATTAGGATTAGATTTGCTTTTGCTTTCTGAATAAAGCCATAATTCGTAATCAAGCCCATTTGGGTAACTGAATATGTAACGGGCTATAATCACGTAGTTAATGGCCAATTTGTGGCCCATTAGATTAGACAGATGGCGCTGGCCCCTTGGGAGACGTGCCATCTGCTCCTTTATATGGAGGTCACCCTCCTCATTTGAATGCTATGCAATTGAGTTATTCCTCATCTTCTTCTTCCTCTTCCACTAATTCCTTCATTCGATACCTTGTGACCGGTGGGTCACAATACGAACTTTCACGATGTTCCGATTACTGCCCTCACACAGGAGCCTACCCATATTACCTAATTGGAAGCAAAATTAGATGCGCAAGATAGAAAATTTACCAATTTGACTACTTTAATCGCGGCAATTGCGATGAATCAGCAAGGGGCCGATCGCTGCTTTGAGGAGCTCCTACATCGCTTGTCGGTGTCGACTCCCCCACCGAGCTTCGGCACCTCTCCATACTTGTTTCTGCATCCGTCTTTCTCAGCTGGCATGCCATTGCTACAGCCCAGCATGTCACCTTGGCAAGGCCTAGCTTCGTCGGGAACCTTTGCGGCGAACGCAACCCCGTCTGGGTTTGTCCCCTCGACTGGAGTGATGCCACTAATTTCTGCCAAAGCCTTTCTCCTGACCACCGGCGTCGTGGCTGGCGCCTCCTTGCCGGCAAGCTCTCTGACTGATGTGTCGGAGACTGTGGCAGTGCCCGGCCAATCCCCTTCTGTCGTGGAGCAGCCTTCCCCTTCGATGGCAACGCCGGTCCCTCCTTCTCACCCCGTCGCCTCCCTCGATCGACAGTGCCACCTCACCTAAGGTGGCAACTTTCTGCTTCCTGGAGCTTTCCCTCCTTTTGCTCTTCTGCAACCTGTTCTGCCACCATTGTGGCTCGATGAATCTCGTCCAGTGCCTTATGCTATTCTTGAGTATCGCTGTGTTCGTAGCCATGGGCGTATTATTTCAGAGTTTTAATTGTGTGGTTACACCGTTCTCTTGTAGATGTTACTTGGATGTCCTAGGATGATTTTTTGGAGCAGTATCCTAGTTGGTCGCCTTGATGACAAAGCGATGCGGAGCGTGGTGGAATGATATGGACTCAATTAGGATTTCTATTAGGACTAGGATAATGTCTCATAGTTAGGATTTACTACTTCTATTAGGATTTAGACTATTTTTACTCTTTATATATATAAGGCTTATGGCCAAAACGGGATATCAGAAGAAATACAAATTAGTTTATGTTTATTTTACTCTAGCTTAGTTTTACTATTTCCCTTGTTCTTCTCCGTTGTAGACACGAACTACATCAAATTCCTAAGACTAGTCTTCTATGTCAATTAGGATTATAGTTTAGAGTATATTCTAATTAGGATTGTGGTTTGGAGTTTATAAATATGTAAATGGTCTTCCCTAATTGTTTACAACATAATTATGAGGCATTAAGTTTATTTTGTGTATTTTTACTTTCTTAATTATAGATAATATTCTTCCATGAATTCTCATGTAGACTCTACCATCACATAAGTTGTAATGTTGGCGGACCAATATTAATTTTAAGCAACTACGAGTGCACATGTGTGAACAGGCCCAGGCAGGGAGCTTTGCCGCTTGGCAGTTGAGCCTTTGGAGCATCAATAGATGATGGATGGGTAGAGGAGAGGATTGTGGTAATGCACAAAATTTTCGTCCCATCTGACATCCAAATTAGTAGAGTATTGCATGCGGTATATGTGTGGTTTGGGTGCAGGATTGGCGGTCCTTACCGTTGCATGTTCGTATGCTTAACATTAGCTCCACAAAGCTAATTCACTAATTCATCTTTAATTAAGCAAAATTTAAATTACTTAAGAATCTAGTGTAAAAAATTAAATTGGATTTTTAGTTTCCTTGCGTCAGATTTGGAAGGGAATTGAATTTCAAAAATACTTGTCTGGCGATGACCCAGATTGATGGCTTACCTGCTTCAATTAGCCGTAATAAGATTTTTGTAACCTACCAAATTAAACCATCTTAATTAGCCGTAATTAGGCCTAAGATCTACCCATTTTGCCCTTATAACCCAAGAGTCACCTAGAAAAAAAATTAAGGCACACATTCACTTAGGGGCACAAACTGTCTAATGATTTGGTGCTTTGTATGCCCACACATTTTCCGAAATCTACAAGCGCATAAACTCATTGAGGGGCAATCTCTCAAGATTAATTAGGGGTAAAATTGGCATAGCAAAAAAAGCCGTTCTAACTTTCTTTTTTCGTATAGAAAGATATTTATTCATAATTTTATCACGAAATAGCCACTTGTTGGAGGGCATTATCAAATATTTAAATGTGCATTGACATAACTTAATTTCTTATGTATCAAAATGTTTCTTTCTCATGCTTGTAATCAAAGTTTCACTTGCTGACTCTTTCCTTTACCTACAACTAACAGGCAATACATCTTGCGTTGCTTCTTTCCTTTTCCTTGAATAAGGAGGAGCTTCAGAAGCAACATGGCGTTGGGTCTCTTGGAACCTGTAGTAACCAAGGTGATTGAGCTGATTGATCAAGAAGTTCGTTTCCTTGATGGGGTGACGAAAGATGTGCAATTGCTCCGTGATGAGCTCTTAATAATCAAACCATTCCTCGAGAAAGTTGAGCCGAAGCATAAAGACGAAAAAGTGGAGAAACAATGGTTCAGTCAGATTAGGGATGCAGCGTATGAAGCAGAGGATGCGATAGAGACATATATTTTTGAGGTTGCGCAAGAAGAACAAAGAATACATGGGTTTAGAGGTGCTTTCAAATGTTGGATTTTATGCACCAAACAACTGCCAACATTGCATGTAGTTGGTTCGAAAATTCAAGCTATCAGGCAAAGGCTCAACCAAATTTCAATTAATAGAGAAAAATACAGACTTGAACACATCAACAAAAGTGAAGCCTCTTCCTCAAGCCAAAGTCCATTCCATGCCGAAAGGAGACAATCATCCATGGAAGATGAAAGAGATCCCGTGGGCATGGAATCCGAAGCTAAAGTATTGGTGGGGCAGCTCCTTACGGGTGATGCAAACAACTCTATTGTTTCCTTAACAGGTATGGGCGGAATAGGTAAGACAACCCTCGCTAGGAGAATCTACAATGATCATTCAGTGAGGGAGCATTTTCCTTATCGCTCATGGGTTACTGTCTCTAAATCCTTTTTTCTGAGAGGCCTCTTAGAAAAAATTATGCTTGATGTCAATTATATAAATGAACAAGACGAAGAAGGGATGAAAAGGATAAGGGCGATGAATGAACAAGAGTTGAGGGCAGAACTCTCTAAATATCTTAGTAGCAGGAGATACTTGGTTGTACTTGATGATGTATGGAACATAAAAGATTGGGATCTGTTGAAACAATCATTTCCACTAGTAGACAATGAAAGCAAAGTAATGCTTACCTCTCGATCTAAAGAAGTAGGTATGCATGCAAATCCTCGAATCCCTCCTTGTGAAATGCGGTTCCTCAATGAAAAAGAGGCATGGGATCTGTTTTGCAAGAAGGTATTCATGGAAGATGAAGTGTCTGGTTGCCCTTCAGATTTGGAGGAGCTCGGGAAGAAAATTGTGGGGAAATGTGGTGGCTTACCTTTGGCAGTTGCTGTGTTAGGAGGGATTTTGAGGAGAAGAGAGAAGTTGTTAAGTGAATGGCAAGCTCTTTTGAAATGCATGAAATGGGAGCTCTTTGAAGGTGAAACTCAAATAAGGGAAATATTAGCGTTGAGCTACAGTGATCTTCCTTCCTACTTAAAGCCATGCTTTATCTATTTAAGTGTTTTCCCCGAGGATTTTGAGATTTCTGCAAGTAAATTGATATTGCTATGGATAGCGGAGGGGTTCATAGAAAAAAGAGGAGAAGCAACCAAAGAAGAAACTGGAGAGGAATACTTGAAGGAGCTTATTCGTAGAAGCTTAATTCAGATTAAGAAACTTAAGTATGATGGTAGGGTCAAATTATGCCACATCCATGATCTATTGCGAGAGTTTTGCATCTTAGAAGCTCGAGAAGCCAACTTTGCCCATGTTTTGCAGGGGCACGATGAAGTCGACACTGTGAGAGGTATGTCAGTACGTAGGCAGTCTATAATTAAAAATGCATCTATCAAGGAATATGTTCATCTAGCCGGTTCATCAGGAGGTCTACGTGCTTTCTTAGCTTTCGCCGATTCTAATGATTTACCAAAGATGGAATGCAAACATTTATTTAGAGGCTTTAGGTTGCTTAGGGTGATTGATCTAGTGGGTGTACGCATCACCTGCTTACCAAAGGAAATCGGGGACTTCATCCATCTAAGGTACTTGGGATTGGAAGAGACGAGGATAACAGTTTTTCCATCATCTATGAGACGTCTTAGGAATTTGGAAACCTTACACGTCTTAGACGACGACCCCTCCTTTGGCGGCATCATACGCGTGATCTACTCAAACGTCATCATAGGCGGCATCAGACGCATGCCCTCCTCCGTCTGGGAGTTGCCTCAACTTAGACATTTGACGACCAAAAAAATCGGTTTTCAGGGAGTCCCTGAATCGAATCGTCTCCAGACTCTTAGAGCAAGTCTTACAAGCCATGAGTTGGATAGAAGTTTTGGCAATCTGATTCATCTAAAAGAACTTGACATTCATTTTGATAAAATTGAATCACAAGAAGCGGAGCTCCTCTCTAACTCGATTGCCAGAATGGAGGATCTTCGGTCATTGCAGCTGAGGTCTTGGCAGCATGTTAACCTCTCGTCGATGCATCTTGCGGAGAAGAAATTCCTCACGAAATTGGTTTTGTTTGGGAGGTTGGATAAAGTACGACTTGATGGTCATGATTTCCCTCCACAACTCACAAGGCTAAGATTGGAAGACTCTGGATTAACTAGCGACCCATTTGAAGTGCTACAACACCTACCCAACCTTCGGACACTGAAATTAATACGATTTGCCTCCGAGGGTAGTAGACTTGTCTGCTCTGCTGGAGGTTTCCCAAGACTTGTCTGCTCTGCTGGAGGTTTCCCAAGACTTGAGTTCTTAGCACTTCAATCTCTACATGAATTAGAAGAATGGGAAGTGGAAGAAGGGGCACTTCCAAGGTTGACCCACATCCGAATTATCCATTGTCAGAAACTTCGCATGCTTCCGGAAGGGTTCCGTCACATTACAACCCTCAACAAATTAGAGCTGATAGATATGAAGAATGAATTTAATGCACGGGTGAAAGCTGAGGGAGAGGATTACTACAAGATCCAGCATGTTGCATCTCTAATCGTCGAGAGGCCATACGATTAGAAGGTAAAAAAACTATATCTTTAACTGATCTCATTTAGTGTAGCAGAGGTGCTTTGGTTAATAATATAATGAATCCTTCTTCGTCGCTCGATGAAATCACCCAGAGGTTGAGGGTGCAGAACTATCCTAAGAGGTTAAGGGTATTCTGCTCGATAATTTTTGGGCATTCCACGATCCTATCGGGCTACCAGGCTGAATCGCCAGGTTAGGTTAACTCCAGCCCGCCTACTGGAATTTCACTTGTTTTAGTTATATATTAGTGTTGTTTCCAAAACTATCTTGTCTTAATTAGACTAAGCATAAGTTAGTTTTTGTATAAACTTCTGATGTTGCTGTGCATTCTCGTGAACATACTGATTATTTCTTTGAAAAAAGACAACTAACTTAATCTCCACAGTTACGTCCTTGAAAGGTCTTGATTCTGTCGTTACGGAGAGATTGTTTTTGCAATTAAATGTGGGGATGCTCACCTCTATTTAGTGAAGCCTGTTGTCAAATTGAGCAATTCATTAGGAGACTAATATCCTTGCACTCCGCTTCACATGCAAAGATAAGGAGATAGATCATTTTACAAAAGTTATTTTGATAACTATCTACCTTTTAAGTTTCCCCTTCCTTGCTTTCTCTGACTTTCTTATTCTTTTCCTCCATCTTTCTCAATCCTAACAATTATGTTTGGGTGCAATTTTTTTAACATAACTAAACTTGTGTGGTGATGTTAGTATAAGAAATGAGGTTTTGCTTTCATTTAAGCAAGGTTTTTTGGTAGCTACTCAACTTAACTGTAAGAATTGCACTAAGACTAAGTTTTGTCTTAGATACAAACAGCAAATCCCAACTTACCCTGACTTTCACATCTAACTTGAGAGACCATAAGTTAGTCTTCCCTGCGTAATCCTGATATTCCCTGGTCTTTTGTACTCATTAGTGCTATATTTCATAGTTACTACAATTGGAAATGGATGATTTGTGAATGTCTAGTTGTAAAGTTAGGACAATGGTAAGCACATAAAACAGTATACTTAAACATTAAGATACTATAATAAGGTCAACACGATTCTGGTTGTCGGAAAAACGAAGACATGAAATTCTGAAATATTACATGTCCTGTTTCTTAGAAGTCCTACATGCATTTGTGCCAACTGTGACCGACTTAAACATTGTCAACAATAGAACACCAAAATACTGCAAATTATTTTGTTACTTGCTTGTTAGAATGCTAAGTATGAAGGCAATTAATCTCAGATTGTCACTAGGTGAAAATGGACCAAGTATATATCCCAAATAGACATCTAGTTGTGGGGTTTGAATTAGTGGCTTTGAGCATCCACTCCCCTAAAAATTATTTTGCTCCGCCCTCCAAGCTGTCAAATATGTTTTACATTTAAAAAGAAAAAATTGTGTTTGAGAAAAGATAAAAATTCTAAAATTGTAGTAATTGTTTTAGTTGCCTCAAATATCTGGTTTAGAATCTTATTACATGCTCTATTAATATGCTAAGATTGTTAGTTAATGTCAGAAAAATTACTTTTGTCTTCATTTATGTTTTACATTAGTTTTCTATTCTCAAAAAAATTGTAGATAGTATATATTTTATCTCACTTGTTGAGTCGGATGAAGGTGTTGTGATAGCATTGAATCTCCATGGTTATATAAATGTGGCGTCAGGTTGTTTTCGTTTGATGCATTACGATTTTTCTGAAAAGATTCCATGCAAGTTTGGGTTCTATCTTTCTATTGTAAGTAGGAGTTGTAAAAATAGATGGTTATGGCTGTAATGTGAAGTGTTGCTGATGAACAATAAAAGGCAAAATCTGTTGGAAACTGATTACAAAACTGAGAACTCAAGAGTGTTTTGTAGGTTTTAGTATATTGCACAATGTTTAAACTAGTACAGACATGTTATTGTTTCAGCCTTCCTTTCGTGGAGGAGCGGCAGACATGGATTTAGTGTGGAATGCAGAATGATGGTGGGAAATGGTGTTGAGACGCAAATGAAATAGGTGGTAGAGCATTTGATGCTTTTGTAATCTGGTTCTTTCATGGTATCACTAGCTGACCTGATGCGTGACATTGTCCTTTGTCGTTGTTATTTAAGTGGCAGCTTTATGAATGAATAAGGAATTTGAGCATGTTGTCACACATTAAATTTATGTAATTTGTCTATGACCTTATTTATTGTTGAAGCCTCGACCACTTGTTTCTTTTCACGTTTTATGCCAAAGCCTGCAGTATTCGACATGGTTGTCTGGGGAGTAATACATTATTTAGATCTGGATAAGCAAATATTGGCTTTGGCATGTATTTTTGTCAAAGTTATTAGTCATGTTATAGTCTATAATATCATAAAAAAAGACTGCAGATTTAAGTCAAAAGGCTAATGATAGAGTTGCTGAAAATCCGAAAAGAGACCAACTCTGTTAGTCCTGAGGCTCAAAGTCAGCTTTTAATGTGTGGTAGTGCTAACCCCCCACCTCCCAGCTTATATAAAACATTATCATCTCTTCTGAATGGGGTACCCAGCACCATTCTAATCCTTTGTGGAGCTTCTTTTCATTGACAATCTGGTTTGGGGAGTGCTGCTGTTTGTGATGACATTGAAATCATTGTAGGAACATTATTGCTGCTGAAGCATCATGAGTTTAGTTCCTTACTCCTAACTCCTTCATTGAAATGTCTTTCTAGTGACCTCAGCAGACTACCAGATAGTTTGGCATCTAGTTCAACATACTGGGAGGAAAGTCTTCAACTTTCCACTTTGCTTCTGTCTGTACAACTACAATCTTTACATATGAAAAGGAGGGACTCACCGAGGGTAAAAGAAGAGAGCTTTTTACCATTTCAGTTCCACCTGGAACCAACAGGCAGGATTACCTAAAAATGAGTTGTTATCTTAATGCAATCAGATTTTTAGAACATGAAAAGTCAATCAACTATACAGCTATTGATTCATGGAAAAATGCAGTTCTTATCTAAAGAGCACATTTATTGACCATGTAGATTAGTACAACTGGGACTCGTATGCACAATTAATGATGTCGAAGATTTGAACTGCTGAACAGGGGCATATTTAAATCGCTTATAGTGACCTAAATTTGAAAATTATACTACAATTTAAACCAGAAGCGAGTCTCACCTAGGGATGGCCTGATTTTGGCCCTTGAGGTAGCCTGAGCCTCCAAAAGTATTAAAATGCCTGAAAAATCATTTTGTGCTTTTGGGTGGCCCGCGGATGTTTTTTTTTTCTTTGGATAGCGTGGGGTGTCCAAGTCCTTAGGACCCAACTAGAAGGGCAAGCAATTAGCCTCTTAGAGCATCGTATCTTGCCGATAATCTCCTCGGGTGTGCACACGGCCCATATAACATATGCACAAGTTAAATCATGATATAATCCATGTGGAATGACCAACATAGTGGTGGCCCCTTGAATTTGAATAATCTAGGTTGGAGACATATTGAGCATTAATTTGAAGTTTATGTTAAAAGCTATCCATAGCAACAATATTGCAACATCTCACAATTGGAAAATGATGCTACTAACAAATTACCCAAGAAAATATTCAATTTGTCTTGATAACACATCTCATGATTTCATATACTCTCCCTGTCCTACTTCAGTAGTCCAATTTACCAAATCGGATAATTAAAGTGGGATTGAGAATGTAGATTCCAGAAAGACTCGTTCATCCCCATCAAGATATATATAAGAGGATGTAGAGTTTTTAAAATGTCTTTCGCCAAGTTTTTATGGAAGAGATGACGTATATTTATATTCAATTGTACAGTTCTATTTACTCCAATCAAGGAGATTTAATATAAGAGTATATATTATAATAATATTCAAACATACAACAATTGTGTTTGCTCACATCTTTAACTAGTCAGGTAGATCGACACAATTATTATATGTTTAAAAATAAAGTTATTTATCATTTTAAAATTTAAACCATCTATAGAGACTCTCCCACTTCATGATTGGTTTGTCTAGATTCTCTAAGTTATAGGCCTTATCCTAACTATAAAAAATTCCTCTACGGCCATTTCAGAAATGGCTACAATCATGTTGGAAATGGCCCCGGAACCATTTCGCTTTTGTCGCTAACAATAATTTCTCACGTGGGTAGGGCTCATAATTAGCTTCTCATCGGATGCATATTGGTGACATTAGAGCTAGACTAATGTGGAAAAAACATGCAGTGGTGGGCCTCTCCAAAGGCAAGTGGTAGCTCAAGCAAATGAGGGCGTCTAGCGTGACCAAGTTTGAGGACCAGATTGCATGACCCCATGCCAAGGTGAGACGGGGTTGGTCACTAAAACATTTTCCCAAGCAAATCCAGAGTAGTGAGATACAAGCCGTTCAAAACTTTTTATAAAGCTATCCATCTCTTCTGGCCTGCTGACAGCTTCTCAAGAAAATTTTCTCTAAAAATGTCGGACGCATAAGTCAAGAACCGTATATTGTAGTCAAGTTGAAGTTGGCTGACGGATTTCTTATATGCACTGCTACTCCAAGGGAAGCTACATCTCTGCATCAGCTCTTTCCTTTTCTCTTCGAGTTCTAAGCCAGTGGTTGTTGCACCGTCCCACCTAGAATAACGTTTGCTCTCGCACAACGAACCACTCTGGAGGTCAAGAGGGTGCAGCAGTACAATCTCATGGAGTGCAGCTTTGAAACTCTGCCCGCTGTGTTTTAGGCGCGCCACTACCCAATTACGAGGTCAATTCTTAAACTCGCTATCTACATGAAAATTCCCTGTATAGAACTAGACCGGGATGTCCATTGTGCAACGTCCGGATTGTGTCCTTTCCGTCCATGGCTGTGTCCGGCTGAAAGTCTTTATCCATGAAAGTCGGACACAGACCAGCCCAAGGGCCTCAAGCAACCATGTGTCTGATGTCCGGTTATCTTGTGGGGGTGGGGGGCAACATTTTCTTTGGTGGGATTTGATTTTGTTCAACATCCTTGCCCAACCAAGCTGACGCGGGTTTACTTATGGTCGGGGAATTATATTAGACTTTTGTAACTAGCTATAGCTTTTGGTGCTTTACATATTTTGGATCTTGTATTTAGGCGCAGTAGAAAACTTTGGTTGTGATTTTAACTCTTAAGGAAATTTAGGTCAATGCGAATATTAGAGTAACTTGTATGGTATTTTGGATAAGAGGCCATGTCCCTGAACTTTGCCAGTTAAAACAAAGCTCCAACGGACAAATTGTTAGCAGACACAGACGTGCACAAGGATTGTCCATCGGCTATTTGGCCAATGACTATCACTAAGTGTATCTTCGCTCGGAAGAGTAAATATCATGACTGAAATGTTATTGCATCTGGGCAATGGTCATGTTGTTTCCAATCATTGTCTAGCCTCACCGGGCACTATGACCAAATCTCGTCACCATAGTACATGGGTAATGTAACACATGGATCGATATTATTAAAACATTAGCACCCTAGCCACTATGGTCATGTCGTTGGTCATGGTCCACCGAAACCATTTTTCTTCATTCTACCAATTTCACCCATTTGAATCCCAACAACAAGAAAAGTCATAAATTTTTTACTGATTAGCTTGTATTTAATGGATGTTGGCTAAATTTCAAGTATTGATAAACACAAAGCCAAAACCATTTAACTTTTTGTCTCTCTCTTCTAAAATTCATGTCGTGGTTGAAAAATGTATTAGACCTTTGACATAATTGTGAGGAGCCTTTTATTATGGTGTCACAACCATAATTAACAATAGTGTTTTTTGGCATGCTTAAACAACATTAGTTGTAATGTGGGTGGATCAATAGTAATTTTAAGCAACTAGGAATGCACACGTGCGAGCAGGCTGAGGCAGGACCCTTGGTACTTTGCCGTTGGAGCCTTTGGAGCATGAATAGATGATGGATGGGCAGAGGGTTGTGTAATTTTCAGGCCTAATTTGTGAAAGGTGAAATATGTTTGGGAACTAAAAATATATCACGCTAATAGGAATATTTGTCAGCTTCAGGTATCGTGTAATCGATTACATGACAGGAAGAGCTATTGTGTAATCGATTACACGATAACTTTTTAATTGGACAAACTTCAACGATGCATTTTATACTCATTTCTGATTCATTTTGGCCCATTTTTTTTCATTTTTTCTCATTTTTAGTGTTCTTTCTTATAATGATGATAACATAAAAATGTTGAGGCACCACGTGCTATTTATGGTGAATTTTGTAGGATTTTTTTAAATAAAATATCAAGGTCATTAGGATATCATGATGATCAGAAAGGGCATAAAAAAATAAGGAAGAAAAAAAATTTGTCAAAAATGGACTAAAAATAAGAGAGTTATTACATGTTGAAGATTACATAATAGTATTGGTTATCGTGTAATCAATTACACGATAGAAAGATATTTATTCATAATTTTATCACGAAATAGTAACTTGTTGGAGGGCGTTATCAAATATTTAAATGTCGTGCAAGAGGCATTGACATAACTTAATTTCTTATGTATCAAAATGTTTCTTTCTCATGCTTGTAATCAAAGTTTCACTTGCTGACTCTTTCCTTTACCTACAACTAACAGGCAATACATCTTGCGTTGCTTCTTTCCTTTTCCTTGAATAAGGAGGAGCTTCAGAAGCAACATGGCGTTGGGTCTCTTGGAACCTGTAGTAACCAAGGTAATTGAGCTGATTGATCAAGAAGTTCGTTTCCTTGATGGGGTGAAGAATGATGTGCAATTGCTCCGTGACGAGTTTTTAATAATCAAAGCATTCCTCGAGGAAGTTGAGCCGAAGCATAAAGACGAAAAAGTGGGGAAGCAATTGTTCAGTCAGATTAGGGAAACAGCGTATAAAGCAGAGGATGTGATAGAGAAATATATTTTTGAGGTTGCGCTACAAGAACAAAAAAAACATGGGTTTAGAGGTGCTGTCAATCGTTGGATTTTATGCACCAAACAACTGCCAACATTGCATGCAATTGGGTCGGAAATTCAAGATATCAGGCAAAGGCTCGAACAAATTGCAATTAATAGAGAAAAATACAGACTTGAACACATCAACAAAAGTGAAGGCTCTTCCTCAAGCCAAAGTCCATCCCATGCCAAAAAGAGAGAATCGTCCATGGAAGATGAAAGAGATCCCCTGGGCATGGAATCTGAAGCTCAATTATTGATGGGGCAGCTCTTTACAGGTGATGCAAAAAACTCTATTGTTTCCTTAATAGGTATGGGCGGAATAGGTAAGACAACCCTCGCTAGGAGAATCTACAATGATCATTCAGTGAGGGAGCATTTTCCTTGTCGCTCATGGGTTCCTGTCTCTAAATCATTTATTCCGAGAGAACTCTTTTTGAATATTATGGAAGATGTCAATGATAAAAATAAAGCAGGCGAAGCAAGGATGAAAAGAATAAGGGCGATGGATGAACAAGAGTTGAGGGCAGAACTCTCTAAATATCTTAGTAACAGGAGATACTTGGTTGTACTTGATGATGTATGGAACATAAAAGATTGGGATGTGTTGAAACAAGCATTTCCACTAGTAGAAAATGAAAGCAAAGTAATGCTTACCTCTCGATCTGAAGAAGTAGGTATGCATGCAAATCCTCGAATCCCTCCTTTTGAAATGCGGTTCCTCAATGAAAAAGAGGCATGGGATCTGTTTTGCAAGAAGGTATTCATGGAAGATGAAGTGTTTCGTTGTCCTTCAGATTTGGAGGAGGTGGGGAAGACAATCGTGGGGAAATGTGGTGGCTTACCTTTGGCAGTGGCTGTGTTAGGAGGGATTTTGAGGAGAAGACAGAAGTTGTCAAGTGAATGGCACGCTTTTTTGAAAAGCATGAAATGGGAGCTATTTGAAGGTGAAACTCAAATAAGAGAAATATTAGCGTTGAGCTACAGTGATCTTCCTTCCTACTTAAAGCCATGCTTTCTCTATTTAAGTGTTTTTCCGGAGGATTTTGAGATTACTGCTAGTAAATTGATATTGCTATGGGTAGCGGAGGGGTTCATAGAAAAAAGAGGAGACGCAACAAAAGAAGAAACCGGAGAGGAATACTTGAAGGAGCTTATTCGTAGAAGCTTAATTCAGATTAAGATACTTAAGCATGATGGTAGGGTTAAATCATGCCACATCCATGATCTATTGCGTGATTTTTGCATCTTAGAAGCTCGAGAAGTCAACTTTGCCCATGTTGTGCAGGGGCATGATGCAGTGGACACAATGAGTGGTACGTCAGTAGTCCGTAGGCAGTCAATAATTGGAAATGCAACTGTCAATAAATATGTTTCTCTAGCCGGTTCATCAGAATGTCTACGTGCTTTCTTGGCTTTCGCCAATTCTGTCGATTTACGAAAGATGGAGTGCAAACGGTTATTTAGAGGGTTTAGGTTGCTTAGGGTGATTGATCTAGTGGGTGCACGCATCCGGTTACCAAAGGAAATTGGGCGCTTAATCCATCTAAGGTACTTGGGATTAAAGAGCACAGAGATACCAGCTTTTCCATCATCTATGAGACATCTTAGTAATTTGGAAACATTACTTGTAGATACATATTTTAGCGGTTTGGAAACCTTACTTGCAGACACCGTTCGCATACCCGACTTCGTCTTGAAGTTGCCCCGACTTAGACATTTGCTGCTGACGAGCTTCATAGGCCCCGAAATCAGTGTTAAAGGACTCCCTCAATCGAATAGCCTCCAGACTCTAAAAGGAGTAGTTGCAGACCCTGAGTTGGATGGAAGTTTTGGCAATCTGATTCATCTAAAAGAACTTGACATTGGGTTTGATAAAATGGACTCACGTCAAGCGGAGCTCCTCTCTAACTCGATTGCCAAAATGGAGTATCTCCGGACATTGAAGCTGCGGTCGAGTGGGCGGGCGCCACTTAACCTCTCGTCGATGCATCTTGCGGGCAAGAAATTCCTCTCGGAATTGGATTTGACTTGGAAGTTGGATGAAGGGCGACTTGATCGTCATGATTTCCCTCCACAACTCACAAGGCTAAGATTGCAAGTCACTAGATTAACTAGCGACTCATTTGAAGTGCTTCAACACCTGCCCAACCTTCGGACCCTGGAATTGGATACTGTCTTCATGGGTAGGAGACTTGTCTGCTCTGCTGGAGGTTTCCCAAGACTTGAGTTCTTAGCACTTGCATCGCTATATGAATTAGAAGAAGGGGAAGTGGAAGAAGGGGCATTTCCAAGGTTGACCCGCATCCGAATTTTTGATTGTCGGGAACTACGCATGCTTCCAGAAGGGTTCCGTCACATTACAACCCTCAACATATTAGAGCTGATATCTCTGAAGAGGGAATTTACTTCACGGGTGAAACCTGAGGGAGAGGATTACTACAAGATCCAGCATGTTGCATCTATAATCGTCCATTAGAAGGTAAAAAACTATGTCTTTTACTGATCTCATTTAGTGTAGCAGATGTGCTTTGGTTAATAATGTAATGATTCTTCGTCTCTCTTGCCCCGAAGCTGCTCGATGAAATCACCCAGAGGTTGAGGGTGCAGAACCATCCTAAGGAGTTAGCTACGACATTCTGCTCGATGGTTTTTGGGCACACCACGATCTTATCGGGCTACCAGGCTGAATCGCCAGGTTAGGCTAACTCCAATCCGCCTACTGTAATTTCACTTGTTTTAGTTATATATTAGTGTTGTTTCTAAAACTATCTTGTCTTAATTAGACTAGGCATTAGTTAGTTTTTGTATAAACTTCTGATGTTGCTGTGCGTTCTCGTGAACATACTGACTATTTCTTTGAAAAAAGACAACTAACTTAATCTGTCTTTACGGAGATTGTTTTTGCCATTAAATGTGGGGATGTTCACCTCTATTTAGTGAAGCCTGTTGTCAAACACTTAGATACTATAATAAGGTCAACAAGAAATTCTGGGTTGTCGGAAAAACAAAAACATGAAATTCTGTTATATTACATGTCCTGTTTCTTATAAGTCCCACATGCATTTGTGTCAATTGTGACCGACTTAAATATTGTCAACAATATAACACCAAAATACTGCAAATTATTTTGTTACTTGACTGTTAGAATGCTAAGTGTGAAGGCAATTAATCTCAGATTGTCACTAAGTGAAAGTGGACCAAGTATATATCCCAATATCTGGTTTAGAATCTCATAACATGCTCTATTAATATGCTAAGATTGTTAGTTGATGCCAGAAAGATTACTTTTGTCTTCATTTATGTTTTACATTAGTTTTCTATTGTAAAAAAAATTGTAGATAGTATTTTGTCTCACTTTTTGCCATGCTCCCATGTAAAAGCAGACTGGTTTTCATTGTTACCGGCTTTGTGATGGAAGATGGCTATATTAAAATTTTCATGTGCAACCATCATGTCATGAAGCCAATCCATATATTTGGAAAGGTGTATGATGAATATGATGATGTTGAAGCTTCTTATCATTGTCCCCTCTTCGGAAGGTTGCGTCAGGAAGGGCATCCGGCGTAAAAACTTGCCACTATGTTTCTTTGTATGGATTTTGTACTATTTTGATTCCGATAAGAGTCAAATGCGGTATATAATCTATGCCGCCGACCCTAGATAGCTGGGATAAGGCGTATGATGATGATGATGATGATGATGATTTTGTCTCACTTGTTGATTCTGATGAGGGTGTTGTGATAGGATTGAATCTGCATGGTTATATAAATATGGCGTCAGGTTGTTTTCTTTTGATCCGTTACCACTACTGAAAAGATTCCATGCAATTTTGGGCTGTGTCTTTGTTTTGTAAGTAAGAGTAGTAAAAAAAAGGTTATGGCTGTAATGTGAAGCGTTGCAGATGAACAATAAAAGGTAAAATCTGTTGGAAACTGATTACAAAACAGAGAACTCAATAGTGTTTTGTAGGTGTTAGTATATTGCACAATGTTTAAACTAGAACAGAAATGTTATTATTTCAGCTTTCCTTTCGTGGAGGAGCGGCAGACATGGATTTAGTGTGGAATGCAGAATGATGGTGGGACATGGTGTTGAGACCCAATGGAAATAGGTGGTAGAGCATTTGATGCTTTTGTAATCTGATTCTTTCATGCTATCACTAGCTGACCTGATGCGTGACATTGTACTTTGTCTTTGTTAGTTAAGTGGTAGCTTTAACTGGAAATGAATAAGAAATTTGAGCATGCTGTATCACACATGAAATTTCTATGATTTGTCTATGACCTTATTCATTGTCGAAGCCTCGACCACTCGTTTCTTTTCACGTTTTATGCCAAAAGCTTTAACTGAAAATGAATAAGGAATTTGGGCATGCTGTCACACATGAAATTTCTATGATTTGTCTATGACCTTATTTATTGTCGAAGCCTCGACCACTCGTTTCTTTTCACGTTTTATGCCAAAGCCTGCATTCTTTGACATGGTTGTCTAAGGAGTTGTATATTATTTAGATCTGGATAAGCAAATATTGGCTTGGGCATGCATAATCTATTTTTCCGTGTAATTGTAGAAAATTGATGTTGAAACACAGTACAAATTTTGAATACACTTATTTTGAATACACAGTACAAGCCAGCGACCTTCACCCCCCGCAGGTCGTACGGGGCGTTTCGCCAGAGGGCGATCTATTCCCTTTCCAGATTGAGTTGATAGGGGCATGTGGCTAACGTAATGATATCTATATCATAAAGGTTCATTAAATACTAATTAAATACTAAGGCTATTTCTCATCCAATAAATAGGTCTGATAGTTTTATATTTATGTCATTCATTCCCTATTTCGTTCACAGATAGTGATATTTTGAGGCTCGGAGAACAAGCTGTCACGCCCTAAATTTTCAACTTCAAACCAGAGTATGTATTTTCTTTTTAATTGCTGAAGACTTGAAGCGCCACATATACCCCATCGTTCACACCAATACAGTAAAAAATATTTAATGACAAGACTATCTATAAATAAAATTCAGAATGAAAGATAATAATAATAATAACCTGATATGTTCCAATGGTCCAAAGTTGTATTACATAGGCTTCAAAATAAACTGTAAGTCTAAAAATCTAAGCAACAAATTTCCTTATTGCGTATCACGCCCCGGGATTTCTAACCTCAATCAGAGTACGAAAGCCATCAAATATACTATTAATCTTGAGGTCGAGACCTTCGGCACGCGATTGATTAGTCGTTTACCACCGCCAATTACACCATCTCCACAGGATGTGTAATCAACCATCCAAAAATTCAATTATACTGTCTCCAATAAACATCTTAATATAAATGACATGGTCTTAATTAGTCTTATTGCAGCTAATAAATTTAAAATAATCAACAAAATAAAATATCTAGTATATGGCAAACATCGGCCAACAATTCATAAA
This sequence comes from Houttuynia cordata, assembly GCA_039654745.1. Lineage (NCBI taxonomy): Eukaryota > Viridiplantae > Streptophyta > Magnoliopsida > Piperales > Saururaceae > Houttuynia > Houttuynia cordata. The sequence continues at coordinate 34,533,875 of CM077505.1, read as the reverse complement.
GTTTATCAAAATAAACAAGCAATAAAAAATTCTGATAATTTTTTTCAAATCAATCAGCATGACCTTCGCACAGTACAATTTTCTCATTTTTCATGACTGCATCAGAGGATGCATGAGTACTTCATCGAAATACTTAGTAGGATGTAAAAACCTACAAGAGAAACGGCAAATTAGCATGAAGAAGGTTGTAATCAAGAGAAACAGGAATATTCAATAACTGCGGGAATAGTCTCAAGGTCCACTTTACCTCAAATAATAATCTCAACCCGCAAATATAAGGAAAGCATCAAATTTTAATGACTCCAAACAATCACAAGTGTAAGGAGAGAATTTACCGTAGACAAAACTCCGAACATCAAAATGTAGGGAGAAGATAGTCAAATCACCAATAGCTCCAGGCATCTAAAGTGCAAGGAGTTTTTAATTTATGCTCACTGAACTTACCACTCGCAAGTGGCTGATTACCAGAATCACCCTAGATGTTCTCCCTTTGGAACTCGGCCATGCATCTAGGATGCTGGCCCCATCAGTGCTTACGGAGACGATGGGCGGAGACTGTAGAGCTTCCGTAATATCATACAGTCTAAATGTATGTATATGCCTTCATCGGCTAAACTACAGAGGTTCAAAATTAGTTAGAGATCTCGCAAGATCTAGCAATGGCTCTCTGAGCATTGATCGTTTAGTATTTAAACCCTTGCAAGTGCACAAGGCAATTGTACTAGATGAGTATATAAGGGTTGTCGAACCTCAGGGATGGATGAATAATTTACCAAACTCAAGAGAAAATTGCAGTTTTGAATTAATCTAAGAAAGCAATGAACTTTAATTAAATCTGAGATTTATTTATGTGGAGAAGTACGAAGGCTTCGAATCTACCAAACAATAAACTAGTGTATCGTCTCTCTCTCTCTCTTGAATAAATTTCTAATTAGCTAGCATATTCCTCTCGGACATATACTTGTCAATTCAAAATATTGTGCTCTCCTCTCGGACATAAATTAATTTCATAAGAATTAAAGCATGTATTATCACGGGATAAACTATCAAAACCTATTAAAAATACTAACAAACAACCTAAAAACTAATCTAAATTTTTATGGCTTTTATTTTCTGATTTTTTTTTACTCAAGCAATATCCTCTCCCCCAAAACCTATTATGAACATTGTCCTCAATGTGAACAAAATAAAAAAATGACGATGATAAGATGACCAAGAAAAGGAAGAAAATGAGAGAATACACCTGAATACGTGGGTTGCCTCCCCTTAAGTGCTAAGTTTAACGTCTTCAGCCAGACTGTGCCATGTTTGTATCAAATTATCCTGGGTCTTTTAATCCAACATTCAGTCCATTTATGGTTCTACTGTTAATGAAAGAAATTGCACGTAGATCATCGGAACAAATACCTGGAGGTACACCATTTCCAATGTGTCAATCATATGAACTGCATAAAGATCATCTGATGGTGGATATTGTTTTTAGCATTAAAAACATTCAGTTTAGCCTACTATGATTCCACCTCGGAAAGATCCTAACAAGGTCTCTAGTGGAGAAATAGT